>CAEGAE010080413.1:0-19614 GCA_903067095.1 Girardinus metallicus | reverse complement strand
TATATATATATATATATATATATATATGGAGTGGAAGAATACTGGTTATTATATGTTCGTCACTTTCTTTTTTTCCACCCTGGTGTACACACATGCCTACACGCGCACGCACACACACACTGTTTTTGTCTCCCCAGGTGTGCACCGGTCCAGGTGTATGTCTTCACGGGAGCTCATCACTGCTCTAATGAGAATGATCACTGCTCATCTGTCTTCATCCACATCCAACAGAGAGCACCTGCTACTATCTGTGGGCATGCGTGTGTGTGTGCTTATTTGCGTGTGTGCTCATTTACATTTAGGTTGAATTCGTTGCAAATTTCATTTGCCCCCGAGTATATTATTTATGCGTCTAGGTTTGTTTAATTGAACATTCGCTAAATTGGCTTTGGACCAGCAAATGCTCATACTTCAAATTTAACGTCAACCAGTCGATTATGATAGCTGAGTCTATGGGAGGCTTTGAAAGATTGCTAAGGTGCCGGCAACTTCTCTGCAGGAGTGAAGAGTTTCTGATTCAAGCATTTGATTCGGAACAAAAGCTCCTGTCTGTCACCCAAATGAGGCTGACATTCAATGAGTAAATCAATCTGCCAAAAGCAAAGAAAATATAAAAGAGTTTGAGTTGAAAAGGACATAACCCACCTCTATGCAGAGCCTTATGTAACTCTGAACTCTGATAGCCCCCCACAGGTTTCTTAGCTAGGATCTGAGTGCACCATTCGCTTAATGCCAAATGCTCAAATCCATGCTGAAATAATTTTCCAGCTTACATGTATTTAGGCTCATAATAGATTTTTGCTATGGCTGAATAGCAACAGCAAATTATCACCTGCCAATAGACATCTATTGGTACACAATAAAAGTCTATTGTGCACCAAGTTTCACAATAGAAACAACTCACTCACAGTGACAAAAACAGCTGGCCTCTATTTGTAGGTCTTAACCGGATCTCATTTACAGACTGTTAAAATGAATTTGACAAATTTAGCACCCGCATTTGTCTCCCTTTTTACAGACAGTTGTCCAACATCAAACCTTTATAGCCAGTTAACACTGGGCTGAACAAAGCCATTTAGTCCGTGTTGGCCACGTTTCAAAACACTGAGCGATCAAAGTCGGCGCAAGAGGAATATATGACATTTAATGTTGGCAAGTAATCGTTTCTCAATAGCCGAGGGTCGAGATGCTCTGTAAGAAGCAAAGTGTAGAACAGACTGGTTTTTACTGGTGAAGGGTTTATCTTTACTAGTGTTGCACACATGGAATCGCAAAAACCTAGCAAAAAAAAGGGTTCTCCTTAAAAGGGGAGGTGGTTTCACCATTATCTCCGCTGAAGCAGGTGTTTGTGTGTTGGAGGACCACAGTGGACTCCAGCTGCATCACTCTGAGACACTGGCTTTACTCCCAGTAATGCTTGCAATGACAGCTCTTGGAGCTTAGTCAAGAGCTGCCAGTCTCTGCTTTGAAGTTATTTCAGTTTTATGGATTGTGATCCTCAGTAATGTTTATGTTGAAAAAACCCTTAGATTGGTGGTTCCATATACAGAGTTCATTTCATTTTGGATAGTTTTCAACTATATTTTGAATGAAATGAGATGTTGTGACATCACTAAGTCTGCAAAAAGTCATTTTTGAAGTCTTAAGAGTGATATTGAGTTGTTATAATAATGGAGGAAGTTGATTTGCTGTCAAAGAGAGAAATTCAAATGATAGATTGTTTTTCGATTGATTCTTTATTTAAAGCTTGCATTTAAACAAGAATCAAATACTTCAAGTTTGATTTGAGCTATATCTACTTATACTACTTAATAACAGCTTGCTAAAAAGAAAGGATCACAAATCATTGTACTAGACTGAAACTGAGTTATTGTTTGAAGTTTCTTTTCCAGCATGTCGGCACCTGCTTGGGTTTAGTATTTGATACTAAACATACCCTGGTGCTAAATGGCAGTGAGAGTTGTAATGATATATATAAATGACACATTGATGTAGCTCTTTGGGATTAGTGTTTGACAAGATTTTTTTTTTTTACAAAAAGAAAAACAAAAGTTTGTTGCTCATAAACAGAGAAAAATACTGTTCAAAAAAGAAGCAATAAAAGATTTTTGCTCATTACAAACAGGCAAAAACAGTAACACTTACCCCTTATCCATAATAAGTAGTTTTGCCAACCTTGGTGCAAACAATCTTGACAACTGGCATTGAGTCTTTAGCATCACTTTGGAGGAATTTCGGAATTTGTTGACAGAATTGGGAAGGAGGGGGGTGTTCAGCCCCACTGATCATCATGTGGGCATGAATGGTCTGTATTAGTACCTTACTGTCTCAGTGTTTATAACTCCAACTTTTATTACCACTCCAAAAGTACTCACTTTGTTTTCGGAACCATTCAGAAGCAGACTTGGTGATGTGGTGATCGAAGTTCTGATGTATATAGTGCAAGTGATATTGAGCTTAAGGGGAACTGAAAGCTGGGCACTCTTCTTTTCTATCTGACGGAGACCAGGATTTATTGTATCATCCATCTCGACCAGTCATCCAGGTGCTAGAGGAGGAAAGCAGCCAACGATATCAAATTACCATCACCATGTTTGACTGCTGATATGATAGTGTTTTTCTGCAATACTGTTTGAGTTTTACACCTGATTGTCAAATGGAAATATAAAGACTGAGGAATTAATTGTGTCATCGCTTTTTTAAAAGTTGACAAACTGTGTGAAAAATGGGGAAGGGATGCAACTTTGGAGGATATAAGACAGTGACGATAGTTTCATCAGATCTCTGACGAGAGAAAACCTTGATTCCTGATTTTGGCCCAGTAAAAACATATTCTGTCGATGTTTTACTCACTGATGCTGTAGCACACAGTAGAAGGCACTATGAGAATGTAAAAAACAAGCACATTCACATAGAGTATTGTAAAGATGTTTATCTACATATCAGTTTTACAGTATATCCCACAATGTGATACATTCACACTTTCTGTTGTCCCAATTTACAGTAGACAGTAAATTGGCCCCCCACTTTGTTTTTAGCACAATCTAAAACAATCTCACATATCTGAAGTAACTGTCAGGTAAATATAAACTGTGTTCCTTTTGTCTGCTACCTACTCCAACACAGCTACATCCAGGTGAACCCAACACAACACTTCATAGATATTAAAACAGATTGATTTCTTCCCTATGCTATACCTTTATCTTTATTCTTTAGCATTTGACGATATTAAGAGTGCCTATCAGTGCATCATTTTCAGCTTGTAGTGCCAGTACAAGTATTCCAATATCATTGGAAGAGTTCTTTCTGGGTTTGTGATTGGACTGAGAACTGGCATTACGTTGTTGTTAAGTCTTGTCCAAGCACCATTAACCCAGTTCACTGTTTAGTTGAGCACCAGGGCACACTTCTGCCCTTTGAGTTTCCTGATACGTTACTACTTTCATTGTAGAGTGTTACCCAAGCCAGCTGCCAAATATATCTTTTTTTCTAGGTAACCCAGTTCTAACATATGTCCAATAATGGTTAGTATAATGTGAAGTGGGAAGGAAGTGATATCTGGGTTTCAATTCTTATCACCAAAATCAAAAAAAAAGAAAATGTAAGGCATTTGAATTCAGCCTCTTGAGTTAATGCACTGCACAAATGGATTTTTTTAGAGTATGCCTCTACCAGAATTGCACATCCAGAGGCAAAAGTTCTTTGTAGGTCATCTTTGCGAGTTAGTCAGATTATGTTTGCTGCATCTGACAGGTAATGATTTTTTATGAATGCATCTCCATCCTATTTAACAAATTTTGAGGAAAAGCATTTCAACAGAATGATGCTGCCATCACTATGTTTTAGGATATTACAATGTCCTGTTCAGGTAAACGTCCAGCGTTACTTTTCTGACATACAAAGCAATTAGTATGCCAATAGGTCAAAATAATTAACTCTGATCATTTGAACAAAGCACCTTCTTCCACATGGTTTCTGTGTTTCCAGCACTGCTTGCATACAACACTGGGTTTCTTATTACTTTCAACAGTAATTTTCTTTTTTAAAATCTTCCGTAAAGACCAGATTTTTGGAGTCCACAGTTAAAACTTGTCATGTCTATGGATTCTAACTGTGTATGCTGCTTCTTTATTGATTTTTGCTCGTGTTACCGAAGTTCCACTTCTTTCTCCTCGTGCTTTCATTAGTTCAGGTCACTTTTCTTCCCTGCAACTTTCCTAGGCTTTGATCATTTAAAATTTAGCATGCTTTGACAGCGGTGAGAGCTGCTTGACTTTGTCCTAAGGATTGTTGAGTGGCTGTGCATGTGTGTAATGCATGGGTTAAGATTTTAATGATCATGTACGCCTTCTACCCATTTCAATCAAGTAGCTTTCTCCTTTAGATTCTCCCCCACCCTTTCTTTTTAGAAATGCCTACCCTTGAAAATATGTTTACTTAAACCTGAGCGACAAGAGCAGGCAAAACAGCAAAGATTGCATCTACCCCCAGAGGCTACATCAATTGGCTATTGTCAAAGTCAAAGTAGATTTTATGTAAAACTCCAAATCCAGGTTGTTTGTATTGACCAAACGACAAAGCGCGTGTTCATTTTTCCTCAATCCAATTAGAAATCTTGTGGGTTTTTGACAGCTCATTTATATTTGTAAGCGAGTGCCCGACGCTGCATGTGTAATTGTGCACCGTGTGGGGAATGGTGTTACCTGGGTTTGTATAGGAACACAAACAGAATTGATTTAAATCTAAGATTAATACGGTGGAACACTGCGATAGGCAACTGATTGCTTTTTATGATCAAATAAAGTCAATGCTGATTCATGCAGAGCTCAAAGTGGAAAACATTGATTTTATTTTCCTCCCCTCTCATCTTTTTAAATCAGTGGTTTGTTAAATCTTTTTTCACTTCCTTTCAGTTCATATTCCAAGCCTTCATTATTCCTACGGATCTCACAGTTCTTTAACACTCTCGCAGATGAAAGAGCTGCTCTTGATGCAAAAGAACATCTTAAATTGCCCTACATAACTTTTGCCTTCTTGGCCAGGAAATGCCTTAGCACACTATTTCATAGCACAAATTTGCATTGAAATGGTAAGACAAGCACAGCCCTATTATCAAAAGCTTCACTTTGAGGAAACTTTACTTTAGTGCATGTTCCAGATAAAACAGTATGCACATTTTGACCGGGGGATTGCATGACTTACAGCACAAGAGCTCATGCTGAGATTTAATTCAAATCAGCAATCGGTCTAAATCAGGCGCCGCACTTTTTTTTTTGTTTAAAGGTTTTGTTGGCTCTACTGGCTTTTATTTGAAAGTAGTAGTAGTAGACAGGGAAGATGGTAGTGAGAGAAGGAAAAGACGTGGAAAAATGTCAGCAGGCCGGGAATCGAACCTGCGACTACCAGCACGAGGTCTAAGGCGTCCATATGTGGGCCATGTGCCACCACAGCACCCCAG
The DNA here is from genome assembly GCA_903067095.1 of Girardinus metallicus. Classification (NCBI taxonomy): domain Eukaryota; kingdom Metazoa; phylum Chordata; class Actinopteri; order Cyprinodontiformes; family Poeciliidae; genus Girardinus; species Girardinus metallicus. The sequence goes on along the minus strand of CAEGAE010080413.1, from coordinate 14,156 downwards.
GCACTGCATTTTTGTCATTCACCATAACAATTTATTTCAACTTAAATATTTAGAGCCAATTCACTCAAAAAGTAATCCGAGGGCAGTAGAATCAGAAAGTTGTTCCTAATGAAATCAGTTAATTGCACTGAATCTTTACTTTGATGCAATCCCTTAAGATGAGCACAGCTTCTCAAACCTATCAGTGGTAAATTGACAAGTTGGGAATAACTGACAGCAATAATACGTCTAGCAGTATTAGTGAAATAAAGAAAAACATAAACAAACCAAAACAATACCATTAGACCGAAAAAAACACACTAAAACAAAGAGAAAACACGACCTTATGGGATTCAAACTGAACTCAAGTCAATTAAAAAAAAAAAAAAAAAGTAAGCAAATACTCTGACATGCCCTCAAAACTCAGGGTCTACCAGATGCCACTGTAAAAATCCAGTGATTTTGACCCTGGCAGCATGATAAGCATCTGCCTGGACGATCTCAGGACTCTTCTGGGGTTACACAGGTTGAGCGGTTTGGTTAAATAATTGAGTCCCAACCCATTGAAACCTTTTCAGGTAAAATTTTCAGGAAAAGGCTTGTCTTGTGCTCCCACCAAAGGGCCTTTTTAAATCAACCCCGGCAGCAATAAATGGCAGTTTGGTCTTGACTCAAAAGGTTGTTTTCCGTGCTTTGTCAACATGCTGTCTCTCTGTTCAGTCAGTCAGTCTGTCTTTCAGGTGAAAAATGTTTGGCTGAGATCAAGACATAAGTGCTGGTGACAGTGATGGAGTGAAAAGGTCAAATATGACACATCGGTTATGGAGAGGGAACAGAAAGGGCACTTCGATATTTCTGGCCAAATTCTATATGCTGCACTGTAATTATTACAGGAAAAGAGAAAAGATTTCTCACTTTATACGTCCAACTTTATATTTACTTTTGCCATTTCTTGCATTATTCCAGTAACAATGATCCGATTCTGAAGGGGTTGCTTAAGTTCAAGAGTGGACTAATGACTTAAGTGCAAAGCAGACGATGGAGGAAATTATAATTTGCTGCAGTTAATGCATACATTCTGCTTGCTGCCAGAGTCAGATGACCCTAAAGTCTGATGATGTTGTTCAGCCTACAGCTGTCAGGTCAGCAGAGTTCATTTACTCTGTCCAGCTCTGTGTCCTCTAAGTGGGTTGACATGAGCCATTTTTGGCCTCTGCCTTCCACATTTCCATTTATAAGTCCAGATAAAGTAATTTAAGAATAAATTAACAACCCTAATTAAAGAATGATGAATCAGAGGGGAGAGGGTGCAAAGTGTGAAAAGACTGAATGCTTTAATCTAAGCTTCTTAGAAGTCAGTCACTGTAGGAATTGTAAATAAGATGCGACACTTTAATATTTTTGGTAAATTTGACCAAAGTCAGAATCATACATATAAATATGTTTTATATTCAAACCCATGTTCAAACAAAATCTAACTTACATTTTTTATTTTCGCTATTTAGTCAGACAAGAAAACAATGGCTCTATTACTTAGGTTTAATTCATTAACTAAGCCATAGATGGAAACACTAATACAAACCCTAACCAGCCACTTTGTTAGATTTTTCCTCAGAGATTTTGGCCCATATTGACACAATACCATTGCACAGTTGCTGCAGGTTTGTTGGCTGTACACAGACGAATTGTTCCTGCATTGGTTACCTCGTTATGATTTTCAAGAGACCAGTTTGAAATTTTCCGAGCTAGTGACACAGTGTTTTTTTTTTTGTTTGTTTTTTTCGCTGGATGTAGCCATCATACGATGAGTACAATGTGGTCATAGAGGGATGGACAGGATATTCAGGTAGGCTGTGGCATCTAAATAATTATTTTGGTCCCAAATAGTTTCAAAATAAGCTGAGATAATATCCGGCCACCCCACTTTTCTTCTAATCTAGCCCCTCTGCTTCAAAGTGAGACATGTTGTATCTTCAGAGATGGTATTCTTTTAGTTGTAAGGAGTGATTATTTTAGATAGTGGTGAGTTTCTGTCATCTAAAATTAGCCCATTCTTATAGGGCTTTGTACTTCAAGTTCATTTCAATCCCACAATTGCCATTCACTGTATATTTTCTCTTTTTTTAAACTTCTGAGTTAATGCTGACAAATGTTGAACGTGGAAATTTCCGCAGAATAGCAGTTTCCAGACCAGTCAGTCTGGCACCAACTACAAAGCTACTGTAATTTGAATTAATCCCCCCATTCTCGCCCTCATTCTGATGCTTAATTTTAACTATAGCATATCATCGTCATCATGTCGCAATGCTTAAATGAATAGTAATTGGCTGAATTTCCATTTGTGTTAACGAGCAATCGGACAAAGTCTTATAATAATCATAAAATAATGACGGCATGGAACATGTGTGTATATCCTAACAAACTGAGCCAAGCTGGCTATAGTGCCCTGCTCTAGCCTAGTGTCCTCATTAGATGGAATACTCTTAGGGTATTTGTGTAGAGGTATAGAGTCAAGTCATGTACAGCACCTGTCAGAATCTGTGGATGACCTAGCGTCTGTTTGTAAATTTCTAACTTCATCAAACTGGCCTCGAGGCAGGAGACTGTTCATCTCCTCGAATGATAAGTACTACGAGTTAATGCATATGGATAGAATACGGATAGAAATGCAGCCTTAGACAGAAAAATGTGAAAAGACGAGATATAAGAATTTGTCAATAGCACTTTAGGCTAAAATTAATTTATTCTGCTTCTGACAATTAGTGTTCTGCTGTGGTGAGCCATTGGGGCCTTCGAGGTATTCTTAAAAAGGTATTTATAGTGTAAAATGAACTCTGCGAGGAGGTTCTGTTTGCTCGCTTTACATATCTGTCTGTCTGTCTGTCTGTCTGTCTGTCTGTCTGTCCATTCATCCATCCTGTTCTCTTGGAACATTTGATGAGCTATTCAAAGCACATGTTGTGTTTAATGCATCCAATGATGCTGCATTGACCAATTGTTGGAGACATTATATAACATGAAGGAATCACCCAGAGTTAGGGACATGCGAGCGAGACTGCTAATCTGGCTCCTTGTGCTCTCCTGCGAATAAGTCAGGCAAAAAAATGTTGACCTGTTTTATGTGTCAAAAACTGTATCCAAACAGCCACCAGTTGATCTCCCATTAAAGACTTGAACATAGTTATTATCCTGCATCAAAGTTCAAATGGTTTTGTTCTCAGCAAAGCTGCCAGCATCAGTTTCTGACAGTTTCGGAAGCATCTATGTTCATAGTAATCGTTCACAATTGGTCACATTGAACGATCAAACAAATTCAGTTAGAAATGTTAATCAGGCACTCACAACATCACAATTACACTTTCCGAAACAAATGAATTATTGACATATTTAACAAATTGACATATTTCAATTGTCATTTTAGCATATGTGGTTGTAGCGCGTCTTGGTGAACCGGGTTGTTTGCATGTAGCTTATAAACATATTACCTTGTGTTTCATTATCTGTGTGCAGTTTGTTTTTCATGCTGATTCTGCCATTAATAAGTTGTGACTTGGTCTTCTAAGCATTAATTACTAATATCTCCATGGCATCTGCTTAGATATAATACACACTAGGAAACCTGTTTGGGTGTGTGGTCAGTGTGGGAGGCTTGGGTGGGGATTGTGCAGGCATATCAGGTTGTTTAGCTAAAGATGTCACAAATGTAAGGGGAAAGGTTTTCTAATCCTGTTGGGTTTCCAAGATAGTGCAAAGAGACTTATCTTAAAAGTCAACCTCAGAGGTTTAGACTGCTTGTATAGCATAATCTTACAAAGGGTTTACTGTGCCACCGTTTCTTGGGGTGTAAATGTGAGTGGGACTAGTTTGCACTATATTGGACAAGCAGTACTGTAACTGACGGGTATCTTACTGTGACACGTTTCAAACAAAACTGAGAAACCATGCCAAAGCTTCAGTGCCTCTGGGGAATGGGTGGGATAAGGTTCCCCTTCCCTTCCTACCCCCCACCTTGCCAGGTCAGGTAGCATTGGTATTGTTCTTTGTCAACATGCCATCTTAAGTTCCCCCTCACTCAAGACATGTTCACCTAATTAGAACCCCTTTCCTTGTGCCCTCAGGGAGAGATAGAGAGGTGGATGCAGAGAAAGCAGTGGAGAGACCGTGGCAAAGTGAAAGGATGGACTGGAAAATCGAAGTTGGGAGAGGAGAATTTAGCAAGGCAAAAGCAGAAGTAAATAAACAGTTAGGGGATGGCTGCAGTAAAAGTACATTCTCTTGCAATTTTGCCAACCTTGAAATGGGAACGAGTGTGGAGAAACACAAAGTGCTCGCATACATTTTTTTTTCTTATTGTCTTTTTCATCAAATTTCCAAATACAAAATTTTGTACAATAGTAAATGGACAAATTAGTGACTGTCTGATTTATGTATGTACGGACAGACAAAAGAATGGTAATGAAAGAATCGGTGGTGAGGCAAAAAGATGCATAGGATGACATGGAGAGACAAACTGACTGGACCATGGGCGAATTTATTGATTAATAGGCAAATGGAAAGACTTACGAATGGACGGAGTTAATGATAAATGGATGGTTGAGATAAATGGACAGATGAAAAGAATGACAGACAAATGGACAAAGTCATGGATGGATGGCAGATAAGCAAATAGAAGCCTGTTAGACAAAAAAACAGATGCCCGTTTTGACAAATCATGATTGGGTGAGTGGATGGAACTTTTCAACATTTGAGAAAACCCTGAAACTTAAACATTGTGTAATGATCTATTTGTGCAGGATCACTAAATAAAACAAAGTAAAGAACATGTAGATGAAGATTGTGATGATTAGAAATACAAGCGAAACCCCTGTGCTCCTTTGTATATTAACATCTCTTTTTATAGCTACACGAGTAAACAAAACATTGCTGCAACACAGAGAAAAGGCTGGGACATAACTGCTTCTTGTAATATAATTGCTTAAACATTAACAACTTAATTCTGCCTCTAAATCTTTAGTTTTTTTTACCTTTCCTCTCACCAAAATCTGCTACAAATGGATTCTTCATTTGTTATGACTGCAAATGAAGCCGCACATGGGTATACAGAAAATACCCCATGACCGGTTGTTCGAATAGGTTGCCATGGTGAAGACAGTGATTAAAGCTATTAAAGCTGCAGGCATAGGGTTAAATGGGAGCTCTGACTGCTCCTGCTGACACATATTAAACAGAAAATAAAAAAAAAGAAACAGAGTATGCAAGAATGGTAAAGAAATGAAAAAATGCGTCTAGAAAAAAAACATCTTGAGCAAAAAAAAAAAAAAACGGTAAAGTGTGGGTGAGACAAATGTGATTAGCTGTGCTCAAAACAAGGCATGATCCTACCTCGCTCTTAATTGATTTCTTTTTTACGGAAGATGAAATAGAAGGTTATGGTACTCCAACAATAACTTACCTATTCAGGCTCAGACAGGGGGGCTTTATCACACTACAAAAGACAGGGCTCGTTCATCATTACGGTGTGACATGTAGGACTGGAGCTTATGCTGTGAAACAGGAAGTGTGTGTGTGTGGGTGTGTGAGCATGTGTAATAACCATCTGTGTGATATCATGAGAAAGAAAGGGAGAAAATGCTTTTCTACTGTGCATGTTTTAATCTGGTGTTTCAGCAGTGACATGTTAATTTAACCTCCTGCAGGCTCTGCTGTCTGGGATACGGTGATGCAAGGCAGGCTTCTCTTAATCAGGATAATGTCATTTTATTTCTTTCTTCGGTGTTTCAATGGCAGCCATACTGTAATAATTCTGTATAATGCTATTAACAAAATGATTTCGAGGGAGGGGGGAGAGTAAATATGACACCATGACTAACAAATATCACACCCGTGACAGCTGAAGTTGAAAGATAGTTTTCTCTAAATCGCATGGCATTTCAAGAGAAATCACCATGTAATACAGGATTTGACTCCGTCTTCAGCCATTTTGTTCACACAGTTTTATTTTGCATAGCCGCTCTACTGATTGACATGTTACTCTGACACATGGACAGAAAGAAATTCAGATCCAGCTTAGTCTTAAAGTAACTTCTGTAAAAAAAAAAAAAAAAAGAATGTGATCATTGTTGAATGAATATGTGTCCTTAGATGGTAAGATTATTTCCAAAATGTGTTGCCTAAAGAAATTAATTCAAAAGAAGTGGAGTTAGAATTTATGTCATTTATTTTATTTTTCATACATCAAAAGCATTTAAATGACGAGTTTTTACTTCAGTTGACTTCATTTGTGTAGATTAGAAAGCGTAGAATGACATAAATTACAGAAGCCTCAATGCTAGATCCACAAAATCTAGTGTTCTCTCTAATAAAAAGGAAAATTCAAAGGTAAATATTTTCACATTTACTTTGTTCTCTCTTTTCTGTCACACGGCTCAATGAATCCATGGTCACTTTTAAAGCCATGCAAGGCTGCTGCTTTTTCAATAAACTCTTGTTTTTCTTTAAGCACGGGGACATCTGATGAAACCATAAATCACTTAAATGAAGGTCGATATGCTAGAATTTTGGCTGTATTTGCATGAGGAATGACGAGTAAGAGAAGCAGCAGGAAGTGGCAAAATATTTTCTTGTCCTTCAGGCTGTAACACGACTTCCCTTTCCGCTAGCACACTGCCTAGGAATTAGAATAGAAATACCTTTTATTGGCCCACAGTGGCGAAATTCAGGCGTCACAGAGGCAGCCTATAGTCACTGTTAGTAAAAAAAAAAAGAGTAAAGTGGTTTTGCTGCCCCCGTTGAACCAACCCGCACTTCTACGATCTCAGATGGTAAAAAAAGGTGTAAAGGGAACTGCATGCGGTGTTTGTGGGCATGCGAGTGTCCATGTGTTTTTTTTTTTCTTTTTTTTCTATTGCAGAAACAGAAAGAGAGAGCAAGATAGGAGATGTACTGCTGAATGCAGGAGTTGTTGATTGTGTGTGAGAGCTTCGAGAAAGGGTGCAGAGAGTATCTATCCGCATCATTCACTCTAAAAGCCTGGAGAAATGGAAAGGATGGATGGGAGGACAAGTAGAAGTCAATAAAGAGGTGGTTGGGATGGAGAGACAGGAGATGAGAGTAGTTTCATGTGAAAATGACTTAGAGACATCTCAGGGAGGGCAAAGGCGGGGCAGACTGAAAGAACACAAGAGTGACAATAAAGAAAGCAAGATACCCAGGGATAAAATACTAAAAGCCTGATTACAAAGACTTTATGCCCCAAGTCAAGTAGGGAACGTGATAAGACTTAAAAATTAGAGGGCAATGGTACGTTAAATTTCGCAAGCTAGGTTATTTATATTTAACAAAACTGCTGCTTTCATTCTGTTGTGACAGAAGTTGGGTAGTTTTGCCCAAACAATGGGCATAAATTGTTTAGTATGTTGGGTTAGAGAACAGACTAGAAGAAGCCTCGTTATTTTTCACAGACTTCTGTTCTGAACTGAACAACCTTGTGAGACTTCATTGAGCCTCTTCCACAGGATGAAATAAGAAATGATAAAGGTGAAGTTATGCTTTGTAGTGATATAATGTCAGTGTACCTTAATTTCAAACTAATGAGTGACTTTGTTCATTTGGGACAATGGCAATCGAAAGTTTGAATCAAAGAATTGGACATAAATTTGCTGCCAAATGTTTTCATATGTATTCAGACCAAAATGAAAAAAATAAAAAATAAAAAATCTCTGAGACCCAGGATCTATCTCATTTCTAAAAACTATCATGACAGGACATTTACCTACCGATCACACTTGTGTATAATTATTTAAAGAGATGAATGCAGCACATTCAGGGGTTTGGAAATGGTACCTATAAGGATGAACCAGAGTATGGGAAGTCCAGGATCCATCCAGTGTAGGTAAATATCTAGAACCAGAAGCTGGGCTCCAGGTGGATCACTTTACAAATACCTCTCATTTGAGTGCATGAACAAAAAACGGTAACCATTTTAAGCTGAAAAGTCTCACATTGAACAACTCTTTTGGTTTCAAAGAAGTGAAATATTGATGCATAATACATCCTTATGATGAAATGGAGATCATATAGTAAGCCAAAGAAAATAATAAATAAAAAAAACATCTCTTCGTACTAACCAACCTCCCTGAACTAATGTCCCATGCTGAAAGGTTTGGGCTTTATGTGGCAGGAAGTCAAAAGTGTTTTGCATTTGAGAAAGTCTTTCCACACTGCTCACAAACCTATGTTTAACGTTTAATAATTAATGGCATGCTTCTATCTTTGCCAGAAGAAAAATCAGGTCTTGTAGACGTACAGTTCATTCCTCTTGACTCCGATTGGAAGTTCCTGTGAGGAGAAGAAAGCAACACCACCACATATGCCCACTCCACTCGCTAATCATGGCTGATATTTTTAAAGGTATCACCATCTACCGGCTTGTGAGTCGTGTCTGTATCTATCGGAGAACACAGCTAACCAAGGGGGAGGGGGAAAAAAAGCATATTTAAGCCACTAAGCCAAAGGAAAGCACTGCACGCATTATCCATCTGCTAAAATGTACCAAAGGTTGATCCACCCAGAAAGGGCCTCTGGGTGGGTCAGAGGTCTGAGAGCAAATCCTCACATTTGTGCTGCGCTAAATGAAGCATTATGCAATGTTTGGCGTAGCTAACTATGGGCTTTTACTGAACATCTTGTCCTGACATTAATCCTGCCAACAGAAAGTAGGCAGGGAGAGAAGCAGAGTCTGACCCCAAACCATGCAAACTCTCATGGGTTTTTACATGCACAAGCACAAACAAATATGTCTTTCCACTATAGATATGTTGAATAAGATTTGATCAGTTTTGCAAACAATATCAACATGAGAATAAATTCATGATATTACAAGAATAAAGAGCTAATATTGCCAGAATAGGCTCCTTTTGCACGAATCCCTCTGTCAATGCAGCAAGTCACAGTACAGGAATACCCTAAAACAATGGATACAACAGTTGGAGCAAACGTCCTTGGCATGTCTGTGAGATGAGGCTCGATTCCAGTGTCTGTTCCACACCTCATGAATCCCTTCCAGCTCTTGCATTAGCCTTGGTTCAACCTCCTCTCAAGATTGTGGTTATCCCAGTTGATCTTTTACGGTGTTTGCCTTTTTACTTTACTTCCTCTCAACTTTTCACTACAATTCCCAGATACAGGAATCTGTAAACTTCCATTTTCCTTGGCAATGTTCTTTTGTGGGTTACCCTCACCCCTTTAGGATGACTGTCTGCTGGAAAACTGGCAATATGTTCTTGTGATTATATTGTGATTAACATAATATTGTGTATTTTTAAAGAGTCTCTTTCGTAGAGCTTTTATGTAACGCTTTTTCAGATAAATGATCATTTTAATTAACTCAATAGTACAATTCTCACTGAAATCTTTTTTTTCCTAATTTCATTAGGTTCTAATTTAATGAGATGTACTTGTAAGTTAAAGTGCTTTGTTTTTCACAAGTTTAATACAAGTTTGCCAGCAGAATTTATTTACACTTGTTTCTTAAACAACCTGACAATGCGCAAAAAAGCATTGCTTTTCCCTTTTATCGTTCTTATTCATTTACATGTTTCAGCTCAAATGCAATGAACTCCCAGAAAGTAAATAATACAAGTAGCGCATTACTCCTTTTTCATTAATGTAAATCCCCATGTTGCAACAACCAGGGGAAACTGGTGTGTTAATGGATAATAAATCTATATTTAAGGATATAGGCAAGAGGAAATCCAATTTATGTCAAGGCTCTCTAGCAGATCCCCACTTTTATCCCCATACGCGCCTGGCTGCAGGAGTAATCGGCTTTGTGTAATAAAATGATGATGATGACTTTATCTGACATTTGTAGAAGGAGGAGTTCCAGATTTCTGTAGGTCTATATTATCAGCCTCTATCCAGTGAAATAATCCTCAGACAGAGTGAGACAGAGTGATTTTTTCATTTTTTATTTTTTACAGGGGAGTAAACACAAGGGTTATATTGAGGTGAGCAGAAGCAGTGTGTTTGCAGAGAGTCGTGTTTGCTTTGTGTGTTTTTCTTTCTGTGTGCAACGCGTGTGCAAGGCTTACATGCTCCCACCATGTACTTGGAGATCCTTGGCCTTACCTCTCTCACCTGCGATGTGGAGGATGATGATTACATACCAGTAAGGTCAGATTTATCTCCATGGAGATGCCCGAAGGAACACTGATACAAGAGATACATTGAGAATGGCGCTCCATTACCTGCAGCAGAGAGACGGTACAGACAGACAGCCGAAATAGATAATGAGATGTAACTAGATAGCTGTGAGAATTGTCCCGTAAAGCTGCGTTTCCAGACGAAACTCGGCTGATTCGGGCTAATGATTAGATTACAGCCAATCACATCCTTCCATCTCAGTCACTTCAAAACATGTCAGGTCTCTACCCGTGACATCCATTTACTCGTGCTCCAAATCCTCCGGTTCTCCTATTTTGCCTGATTTCATGCAATTGGCTTTCTCGTGTGTTCTCACAAGAGCTAGATTCAATTAGCATTTCCTGCGAGTTAAGTGGCCCTGCGGGGTTAAGGTCTGTCATGTCAGATGGATCTGTTTGTGTGAAGAAACAAGAACACCAGGCAGTTCACTGTTGGTGAGAAAGAGATGCCTCAGAACCCATCAAGTGAGCTTTTCGCAAGACCTACATTGCTAGGAGTAATTGGATCTTAGAAAACTTCCTGTCTGATTCAAAAGAAAAAAAAAAAAGAGACCACCTATCATTCGTAATCTCCGCAAAAGCTGTGCTACGTATAATCCCCAAGCCCTAATGTTATGTGAAGTTTGTCCAAAAGCAATGCAAAGTCCTCAAGGCTTCAAGCAACTTCCCATCGACACATATTGAAATATCATTGAGTCCAAGACCAAAATTTTTAGAATTGCCAAAAAAAAAAAAAATTTAACAAAGTTGGTGACAAAACATCGTATGGCACATGAGATAGGGAAGTTTCTGGATTAAAGGTAGTCTCTTCTGATGCCAGAGTAACTGCTAAATAATTGAGTGGATCATATTAAAGGTGACTTGTTTGTGAGACCCCTATATGACATGTTGATCTCTTTCATTAAAGCTGATCCCTCTTAGTATAATCACAGAAACATATTTGGGTGAAGCAATATCTTCGCAAGTGACTTGTGTGCAATTCAGGGAGAATACCATAGCAACCCCGATACCTCGTGAATTTCTAACATTTTAATTATGTAGGACAGTATCATATCCTGCTTTCAGGTAATATCAGGTAATGTCCCTCCAGGATTGCCTTTGTACACATCTGATAATGTAGTAAAAAATATTTTGCCAAAATATAAGGTTAGAAAGAAAATACAAAGTCAAATACAAGTCAATATTTAGCTATACTGGCTTTCCTTAAATTGCTAATTTTACTTAATTAAACTTACTCAGGAACACACATGAGACATAAGAGTTTATTTTTCATCTGTGTTGCCTTTCGATGAAATTAGATTTTTTTTTTCCACTGCGCTAATATCCTGATAATATCTGGTTGTAATATTTTTTAAAGGCATTCAAATAATACACAAATTTAACTCTTGGATCTTCCTTTCTTCCAGCCCTTTCTGGATAACATGAACATGGAATACTCACTGCTTTTTGCTCTCTCTTTGTTGAGACAATTTACAGCATCTTGCAACCTTGTTCGGCACAAATAACAGTTCAACGGAGAAACAGTCCACAAGAGGCTTACAGGCAACTGTTGCCCTTGTAAAAAGACACAGGATATTGTGAGATACTGAAGACGGTACGATGCAAGAATTTGAGAAATGGAAGTGGGAGGTTTAGATTAAAGCTCAACAGTTTATAAAATTCTTTGAACTTCTGCGCGTCTTACCAAGTCCCTTATTTCTCTGGTGGCTTTAAAGGTAATGTGAACAAAAAGCTTTCGTGTTTCCCCCCCAGAAGCAACACAACAACAGCAACCCAGTTGCAATCTGCAGAGCTGGTAGCAAAATCACCTGAGATTTCATGAAATATTTGATGGGGACCAAAATGCTGTGAAAAATATAGATGTAGTGCCAGCTTTATTGGTACCCTTGGTAAGGATGTTTAAAAAGCACTAAAACAAAATCTGCTATCACAGCAGCAGTATCTTTCTTTATTTCCCAGTAAAGAACTTTGAATTATCCAGTGTGTGACTAGTGCTACACAAATAAACTTACCTTTCATTGCCGTGATTGAAATAAAATCCCTATTACAAGGCATGTCTCTAGTGAGAGATATGTGCATTACCCCTAAACTTCCTTTGATCGCTTGAGGCTCATCAACGCAAATAAGTTACAGATTTGAGCTCCTTTATGGGTCAAGTAGGCCTCTGTGAAGGTGAGGACAATTTTTTCATCTTTAGAAAAAAAAACCTGTTTCCTTATTATTTAACTGTGGGGAATGAGGAATAAAAGATGTTAAAGAAAAAGACTAATCTTGCTATAATACACTTTTCTCTCTCTGTTGAGTCCACATTCAAACCTACAGATATAAAAATAGGGATTGACCTATTTAGTGGTAAATATGCATAAATATTTGCAAGAAAGGTAAAATATTTTAGGTTTCAGTTGTTTTTCTCATGTCTCTTTCTTTCCTACGTATTTTATTCATGACATTTTCCGTCCATTTACCCTGCCTACGAGGGTAAACCAAGGTAAAGCTGCTCACTTATTCAATTAACACTGATCAGGAGGCATTATGAAGAGGTTCTCCGGCTGATTTTCCTCCCAATACTTTGGCGTCAGGGCACAACGAAGAGGCAAAGGCTGCAGCTTGTGGTTTACTTACTAGGTCAAATCAAGGCAGCTAGGAAGCCGAGTTCAGGCCGGGACTGTGTCATTTTCAGAATAGTGACAGTAAGGGAATCGGGGGTACACCACAGGGCGGTGTTCGATCCCTTAGAGAAAAGGGCAGACTTCATAAAATCTAAACCTGCCTGTCGACGCAGTTAGGGGACCTCAATACAGCTGCAGTAAGGGCACAAATACAGATACAGAAACACATTGTGGTACAGTGCAAGGCCTCTTCTTTATTAGAGTCTCATAAAGTCCTGTCTCCATGGCAACTACCTCATTAGAAAGTCACTGGTGGTGGCCAGTGCTCGTGCAGCTTTTATGTCTTTTATTCTGCTTTTGTATGATTTTTTTCCCCACTTTTTCCTATAATTGCAGTTTAAAAAGTAGAGTGTTACAAGCGGCGATAAATAATGACTATTGAGAAGATTAATTTGATATTGAAAAAAGAAAAAAAAAAAAAGAATAGGTTAGTGGCATGCTTTCTTTGTTTCACGTCAAAGAATATTGCACATCAGCCAACCTATCATTTCATTTCAAATCCGAACCAATAAAGAACAACAACAAAAAAAAAACAACTGTTTGTACCCTGTAATTTCAAACCAGAGCTGTGCATTTCATTTTGAAATGCATAGTCTAGATTACACATCTGAGAACTAGATTACACATCTGACTTCAGGAGATGCTTATAGTCAAATATTAGAAAAGGTCACAATATGTACCCTCATAAGCTTTAAATGCCCTTTTGTGCATGTGTGTGTTTGTGTGCCAGAAGTGCTGTCATTGTGTGCCCTACAACAAACTAAGTTGGCAGTGATGGGAAGCCCACAAGGGATCGTGTCCTTGGCACCACAGCAGGATCCCTCCACCAGTGTTTTCAGGACATAAAGGCAAAAACTCAGAGCCATGTTGGATCTATTTTTTCCTCACTCCTCTCCAAAGTTAACAATTTGCAAATCCCCTGCAGATTGCTTTCAAGGTAATTGTGCAGAAAAAGACACCACATTTGTTTATGACTTACAAAAACTCAAACTTATGCACATTTTCTGACAGCAGATATCGCATCCAACACACACACACAAAGGTGTGTGGTTATCAGATAACAATTCAGATGCAAGATCTGGTTTATTAATGAATCCCTTAGACCATACAGTGGGGGATACATTGAAGTTGCATGAAAATTTTACCCTTCAAATGGCATGACAGAAGTAAAACGTAAAGACAGTGAGGGAAAAAAGTATTTAGTCAGTCACCAATTGTGCAAGTTCTCCCACTTAAAAAGATGAGAGAGGCCTGTAATTGACATCATAGGTAGACCTCAACTATGAGAGACAAAATGAGAAAAAAA
>CAEGAE010080408.1:0-24511 GCA_903067095.1 Girardinus metallicus | reverse complement strand
ATGTCAAGTTGTCATAACAAAGACATTTTGAATAATGTCAACTTTGTATTAAAAGTGTCATGATTTACCAAATGACAACAGTCATAAATATTCATGAAGACTTACTCATGTTCGTGACAGGTGTTATGTCATGTTTATGACGGTGTCATGACAGTCTTATTCACAACCCGTCAAATAAAGAGTTACCAAACCATCACTATGTTGTGACATAAATTAGATAATTTGTGAAAAAAAAACCTTGTTTGATTTGCCTCCTCCTAGTGCTACCAAAGACAACCAATCAGAGCCAGGAGGAAGGGCATAGCTGCTTTAGTTCTTCTTGCCCTCCTTCCTTTTATGACCCACTACAAACTATTCCTGGTCAGATAGCAGCTTCTGGCAGAAATCCTGAGGCAGGAAAGTCATTCTCCTCCTTTTAATTAATAATGCTGATGTTTTTCTAAATGACATTAAAATCAGGCAATTCGGATGTAATCTGAAACCTCGGTGGCCTTTAGATCGTTTTCCTGTTTGAAGGTCCGAGCTTCAGGTTCCTCACAGACATCTGGACATTTCTCCCAGGATTTCCTCGTGCTTCTTTGAAACCAGCTTTCCATCAACGTGCTTTGCTTTATTTGTGCCAGAGGAAGCAAAGCAGCTCCAGAATATCTTCCAAACATTTTTCACTACCGACGCAGCGATATTCTGCTTCGAACAAATGGAAAAACATTGAGATGAATGCAAAAGCAACAGACATGAAAAATGATCTCATGTTCAACCTGTTACATCTGTCCTGCTTCAGAAATTATTTATTTTTAAACAGCCGTGTTACAGTATGGTAATCTAAAATAATTACTCAACTGCCTCTGAGAAAGTTCTGCAGACTTTAAAGATTATCCGGTTTTAATCAGCTCCTCATAATTAATCTTCAGGATCATGACAAAACCTGTCATGAACAGTTTCTATTTAAAGTCAGAGCCCAAGTCCTGCAGCTCTGTATCACACTCACCACTTTGTTTTGCATTAATCCTGCTAAAAATGTTCTGTCTCCCTTCATTCAATATCTTAATAATAATAAATGTCTAATTTAGAAATACAACACTAAAATTTAGCATTTTTAAGTAACTTTTCTTCATAACCAAAGGTAAAATCATTAATTGGACTTTAAATCTGTTGGGTTTGGATGATGTATGACGTGCAGAAGAGTTAATAATGTACTTTATGATACGTTTGAGTGCAGCTTCTTCATGACATTCAGACTGATGAATATCTGGAGCAACAAACTACCCATCAGTCCAAGTCTAAGAAGGTCACAACTAGGTTGTTTATTATCTGATAACTGATACAAGATAAACATTATACATTCTTTTTAACACTGATGATACTTTGCTTTTATTTTCAATGTCAGTATGCAAAAGAGAACAATGCAAAAGAAATGTTTTGTGAAACCATGAATAGTACATAATTTGACTGTTTCATTAATATTAAACCCATTAAATTTAAGCACTCCTTGTTGCCCCGGTGATAACTCATTTAGCTACAACACAAAAAGGAAGAATACAAAAATTAAAAAAAGAAGAAGAAGAGCACGAACATCAAGGTTGGCTGACAACAAATACTTTCAGGAATCACATGATCTTCTGATGTATCTACTTGTGTAGATGCATATATAAAAATACAGGATCCCTGTATATATGCACATACAGTAATAATGTAGATACTATAGTTATAAAGCCTGTTCTGGACTCACAGACAAAATGTAGAGAGCAGGATACACATACACACAAACATTTACCATTATCTCTCCATATAAACACGCATGAATCAACCAACAGGCAGAAGGCTCTCTGGCTTCAGAAGCTAAAAACTACACTCAACATTAAAAAAATAAAAATAAAAAAAAAGAAGACATTCACATTTCTGAAACAAACTCCATGATTGCTCGGCTGATCAACCATCAGTCCTGTTAACTCTAGAGCCGCCAGAGGAGACGGGATGATGGATCTGCTGCAGATGAGCTCCGTTTGTGCAGTTGGGTCCGACCGATCGCACCAGTCAGAAACTGTTCGCTTTCATTGATTACTTCAGTCTGTTGGTCCTCGTCCTCGCTCTGCACGCTCACTCACCGACTCGCAGTGTTTCTGCCAGTTTTATTCATCCATGAGTGAACATGTGGGAGGGAGGCGGAGAAATGGGACTGTAGCTGTTCATGTCTGTTTAGTGTGCAGATGTCCTGTAAGTCCATGCATTTACCTGTGAGGGCGCGGCCGGCTGCCTGCTGATCTTCACGGCGAGGACGGGGCTTTGCTACTGCTGTAATGAACCTGGTATCTGTTGACCGCCTGTCCTTTCAGCTCGGTGGACAGGCAGGTGGTCTTGCAGGGTATGAAGTCCTCCTCCTCCTCGCCCATCAGCCAGTTCTGCACTGAGCGCTCGGCCGAGGCCGGGACGTGATTGGCCAGCCAGCTTTGGTGCCACTTGTCGAAGCGTTCGTGTTGGCACGCTGCGACTTGGTGCTGCGACTGTAGGAGAGCAGGAAGACGGTCAGCGTCCTTCACAGTGTTCAGGTCAAACCTCCACAGCTTCTGCTCATATTTCTAAAGGGGCAGTATTGAGTGTTTTACAGTATAATCAAGTAACAGTGTTACCTTCAGTTGTTAAAAACAACAAAAAAAAAAAACATGCCACATATATCAAATACGACGAGGAAGAAATTGGACTTCATCATATAAAGCCTTAAAATTGGGCCCCTGTTTCTTTAAAAACTCCTGCTCTTTCTGAAACTGCCTTCAGGAAGTAGTCACAACATCCCTCCTCTATTAGCCTTTAACAACCTTTTTACCTGGGATGTTTTTGATGAGGGAATGACATTAGAACATAAAGGTTAAAAACGTTTACCAAGGAACATCTTTACAGTTTCTAAATGAGAGATCTTCCAAAATCACCATGGAGACGAGGAAGAAATTGATGACAAATGCTTGGATGGATGCACGGATGAACGAGTTAATAACAGGACAGGAATTTGAGGATATGTAGACCTGATGCAATGGGGGGTTTCCATTAAATAATTGTTTGAATATATGTAGTTACATTAAATAAATGACAGCGAGTTATTTATGTCACTTAAATCATTTCAGACCTAGTTTTGTTTAAACTTTTGGGCCGATCATATTATAACCAAATAATGTAAGCAGCCGAATGGAAAAACCAACAGTTGTACCTCAAAAATAATATTTTGACACCTTAACACAGACATCTTCTAGCAAGTGGGTGGGACCTTTCAGGAGAACCAATCTGTGCCGCTGAGAGGTCAAAGGGCCTTCAGCATGTCTGTGTAATTTAGACGTCTGCAGTATGTAAGGTGAGGAGCAGCGCCTACCTTCCTGGCCTTTACCAGCGCGCCGCGGCGGTACATGTAGTCCTCAGAGTTCATGACAAACACCATCTTGTGAGTGTTGAGTTTGAACCGACACTCCAGACTGCCGGCGTTCTCCACGGCTAGCTGCCGGTGCCACTCTCTCCTGCAGCGCATCGCCTCCACCTGCCGCACCTGCCAGCGCCGGAAACGCCGCAGGTTCCTTTAAGACAAAACACATTTATGAAGACTTTAACAAAAATAAAAAAATAAAAAAAAAAGTTGGCTTGTATGATGCTCACTGTCCACACAGCTGTTCAATCACTCAAATTTTCACAATGTTGCATTAGTTACATGTTATTTTCAGGTCCTTAATCTAAATCAGACTCTTAAATCCAAATACATGAAACATAGAGTTTCGATGCTTCCCAGCCAAGTTGTAAGATAAAAACATGTAGATTCCTGGTAGTATGTATAAAGTAAGGCATGTTTAAAGTGCATCCTGATGTAGACTTTTTAAGTCACATGTAGCAGACCTTTTGGCTAAAAAAAAAAAATGTTGAACTGCTTTAATCCCCAGATAAGTATGAGGAACAAGCCATTCCATTCGTTAAACTATCTACTGGTAACTATTCAACAAACCAGAAGGGAAATACTCTGCAGTCCTGTGCTTTTCTGGAGCTCCTACCTGGGCAGGAACACAGGTTTGAAGAAGTAACCTTCTGCCTGAGAGCACAAACTGGACTCTGTACCAACAAACTGCTCCATGTAGCTCGACAGGCACTGATGGAAACAAGAGTCACATGTTTAATCATTAACTTCAGATGGATTGTTCTTCCGTGGGTAAACATGTTTATCCATTAGCATGACTACCTGAACATCTAACGGATCATCAGCCTGAGCTTCCTCGGTGTCCAGCAGCTCGAGGGTCATCGTCACCTGACTTTTATTTTGGATAAACATGACCTGAGAAAAACAAAAGATTATAAATCTGAGTAAGACGACGATTCAAAAATGCTCCAGTAAACTTTAACATTTAAATCCTCCTTTTTGTAAGGACCTCATCCATCCCAGTTGCCCTGCTGGACGATGTGCTTTTATTTGTGCACGGCACAAATAAGGTTGCAAATAAACAACCTCTGGGCGGTTTAAACCTTTGTAGCCCTCTCAGCTGAAATGCTTTTCACTAATTCTGTGCTGCAGACATGAGTTAATATTAACAGGGTTCCAACTCTTCTAAAACACTGCATACCGTTTCAGACTAACAAGAGCTCGTTTTTATTCTTGTATATTTATTATTTAAAAGCTATTAGTCAATTTATGGCCGGTAGAAGGGAGGAAAACAAACGGAAAGAAGAAGAAAGAAACGAATGGGATAAAAAAAAGGGAAAATTATAAAAACACATTTATTAGTTTAGCACTAAAATAATAAATATAACTGGTAATATAGTTATTCAGGCCCAGTGTTAACAACATTAATTTTGATTAATCAATAAGATTGTAACACATGAAGAATGTTAACGCAGTTAATCACATATTTCCTTTGGTTCACTCATAAATCCGACAGAAGCAAAAAAACGGCAAACAAGGCAACAGACAACAGAATTACTGTTTGCTGAAATCATCGCGGTTGACGTCACAGTAGCACAGTGTTTATGGAGGTAATAATGGATGCTGCCATCTATGGATCAATTTTAAAGTTATTCAGAGCTGGCAGTATTGTCCTCAAATCATAACAGCACAAAGGAAGCTAATAAAAAGAAAGCACAAACAACATTGCTGCCTACTGAGCTGCAGTAGAGAAGTTTGTTTGGATGTGTGGTCGGACCAGGAGTGGTGGGATCGTGAGGCGATGCGCTTCACTGACACAGACCTCTTTCATTAGTTCAGAATTATAATTTTCAGCCACTGTTTATGTCCTGATTTGCTGCTTCTGGCTTTTTCTGAGGCAGAATGATGATGCATTTCTCACATCAATGATGTCAAACTCATAAAAAATGCGACATGACTGCTCAGACTGCAGATGCTTTTAAAGCTATCAGATACATATCAGAAAGAACAAGTGGCACACACAAAAGCGGCACAAATTAGGTTTTCCAGGGGGTGAAGAGATCAGAATTGGGCCGTTCGGACTGCCTGGAAAAAGCCAGATATCAGTCACATTTATGCACAAAAAAAAAAAAAAAGTCGGCTTTGCATCATACAGTGCATGTAGAGTTCACTTGTGTGTGATTTAGACTCAGTTAGAAAACGCAGCAAACAGGTCAGGGATGAAACTGTTGAGAGGCCATGTGGGGCGACAACAAACATGGAGAAGAAGATGTTCTAAGACAAATTTTTTGACAAAACTAACCCTGAACAGACCATCTTTAAAAACAAAAGGTGGCAGAATCATGATGTGGGGATGCTTTTCATCAGCAAAGACAGGAAAGTTGATGTAAGCGCCATTGGAGATTAATAAAGTTCAATACTGAAAGAAAAGTCGATAAAAACTACTAAGGATCTGAGACTGGGGTGGACATTCACCTCCCAGTTGGATGTCGATGACCTTAGAGGTTCAGCCAGAGGCAAAATCAACAAAAAAACACTAATGTTTTCCCAGCAGCCTCAGAGGGATACACTAAACAGCTTTATTTACAATAAGAATATATTGCAGACAGGCATACTCCATTTCTGAATTATGTTTTTCGCAGTATTTATGGGTATTTGAGTAGAGAAGCCCTGTTAATGTAAACTTTTAATCCGATTTAGTTTCACTCAGAGTTATCTAGCTCTACCTGTAGCAGCACTCTGCTCACCTTGAAGCAGTTCTCTTCAGCCATGATCCTCTCAGCCTTCCACTGGTAGCTCGTCTCCCAAGCTGCTCTGACGCACTGGGAGGACAGGTTCCCGCCTGCCGCCCCTCTCTTCCTCTCAGCCAGATAAAGGTCCACCACCTGCAGACACACTTCGTCGCTCACCAGGTGCTGCAGCTGAGGGCAGAGGAGAATGGTTACAGAACGACTGCTTCAAGGCGGAACAAGACCGAGCTAAAAGACAGAGGCGAAGAATAATCACCTGCCGGATGATGTTGTGGATGACCTTGTCGATGGTGAAGCCGATGTAGGCGTGGATGGTGAACATCTCTCTCAGCGTGTCTTCGTACTGTGTGGAGTCCAAGTTGCCGTCCAGGAGACTGCGCACCATGTCCAGGAAGGCTGGATAGTACTCCTCTAACTCCACCTCGCCTGTGGACAAAGAGGCGATGTTACGGGTTTTCACACCGTTTTGTTAAAGAGCAGCTTAGTCATTTCCCTCCAGGCGGAAGTCGGAGTGTATCTGAAACCCAGAGCTGTGTGTGTTCTGCAGGGTTGACATTTACAGATATGCAAATCTATTCTGGGGCGGTTTGAAAACAGATCTTCAGATTTAACTGGGTATTTTTCCTATTACAGGAACTACACTATTTTTTTAAGGCACCATTTCATGAACAGCTCTAACTTTTGCCCTTTCAACAACCTTAAAAAGAAATTTCTACTAGTAGTAGTATTTAGTTGTACTCAATTTATTGTCCAGTTTGCCTGAAGTAGGGAGCAAGCAGATGGAGGTTTTCCCAATCGCTGAAAAGACAGAGTTGGTGCTTTGAGTTAGAGGCAGCAGGAAGCTGAAAGGGTTGGAAAACGCCTTCAATTAAACAAGAAAATTTTTTTGCTGGAAAGAGTTTAACTTTAAATTATCTTCCATGTCCACCATCATATATGAATATTAATGGACAGGAAGCGAGGTTTAAGCGTTGCACGTTCCCAGAGTAACACACCAGTGGTTAGCTCAGTTGTAACAAATGTTACTCTATAGATTCAGATTTATCAACAGTAACCTCTTTTATCTCTTTACGCTTTGGCCTATCTGATCCAGTTCCAAGCATCCAGAGACTATCTCAGTTCTCTATAATCCAACAACAATGTTCACCTCCTGGTCTGCCAACAGCTCATCGCTACTTACAGTCTTGCTTTTCTCAAAATGTTGCAGCAGGCTGAACACGAGTAAGCAAATCGAATGTCATGGCAGCTTGACAGTCAACGCAGCCCCACCTGTATATTTGACCTCAATTAATTTAGAGAGAAGAGTCGATCTATAAATGGCGACTACTAGATACGTTGCTCAACTAATACTGCAACAAATGAGCACTTCTGAAACTTGTATGATTAACAGATTACTTTAACAACAGACTGCAGTCTGACTTTCACTTTCTGAACACAAACAAGTCAAATAACAGAACAGGTGTGAAGCTCCGTCTAAACACTTACGCTCAGCTTCCACGCACATTTTAAGATTAGGGATGCACAAATAGGAAGATTTGAGCAGATATTGGTATTCCATATTAATATTGATGTTATGGCCAATAAAAAAATATCACTTATATGCAATATTTCACTACCGATTTGATACCTTGGGGGAAAAAAAACGACCACTGATCCTGCACTGCATCACCATCACATGACCAAACAAAGACCACATGACCAGCATCCTCTCCCTCCAGAAATAAATAGCAACCATGTTAACAGTGACATAAATATTGCTGTTAATATCAGCCCAGTTTATTTATCGTACCGATACAGATATGTTAAAAAATAACTGATTGATGTCGATGTTCTTTATGCATCTCTATGTAGGATCCATGCGTTTTCAGGCTTATACTCCCAGTCTTCAGTCTTTTTAACCCATTTTTAAAGCACAAAAGGAAAGGTTCAATTAGGCCTTTTGGTTTTCCAAATACTTACGCATTTATATTTTTAATAGCAGAAAAAGATACATAATCTGGTACAAGGGGCAGGGAATAAAGATCTTTCATCCTTTCAGATCTGGAAATGACTTAAATTAAATCCCAATAATTTCCAGACTGCATCGTCTGCTATCATATGATCACATACACAGCAGGAAATCTGATTCAAACCTACCTTTAGATTCAGAGATTATTAGATTCAAATTTTCTTTTCATCACGCGTGGCTAATGCTGTTTAGGTAAAGACTTTTATAAGAATAAATTGAAGCATCTACTCAAGTTTGAGTCGTGCATAAGCCCTAACTAGTGGTGCAGCGACTGCAGTTTTCTGGCCGGTCCCTGATTACAGCTCTTTAAAAAGTCTGACCTGCCGATTCCCATTTTGCCCAATACCATTTTTTTGGTCTGAAAAAGTTTGTTACTAAATATAGCAAGAGAGTTTCTAAGTTGGTAACAGTGGGGCGACTATTGTTAACTGCGAATGTGCAGACATGACCTAGTGGGCGTGGCTAACGGTCAAGCCTCTCTGATAGGGGAGCAGAAAAGAACACTGGTTGATTTTTAGACCTTTGCTGAGGTAGATAACATCAGGGGATAAGATCAGCTTCACGTGTAAGTATCAGCAAAGACTAGTCCTAACCTCCTCTTTGCACTGACAAATACTTACTGGGTTGTTTGAGGCGGAGCTCCATGGCCAGGTCGCACGCCTTCTCCCTCCTCCCCTCCGCCATCAGCAGCCTCTCCCGGCTCTGCTCCGCTCGGTGCTCCAGCAGCTGCCGTTCAGCTTGCCGGTAAACCCGCAGCAGCCGCGAACACAGAGTCTGGTGCAGCCGCAAAAAGAAATACCAGTTGTTGTTTACAAAGAAGAGGTTATAGACGCCATCCAGCTCCTTCTGGTGTTCTGCTTCGGGGTCGCGGAGGTCCACTTTTTCTCCCACGGCGCTGGAGCTCGCCTCCATGGGAGTAGAGCCAGGGGTGGAGGAAGTCGTCACTGCAGGTTGGTTCGTGCTACTGGATGTGCTGGAGGGCTCAGTGTCCGTAGGCTGAGATGGGCTGCAGCGCCTCCTCCTGGACTCACCGTTGAGTTGCTGCTGCGGTTGGGACGGGTTCTGGTTCTGGTTCTGAGCTGGCTGTAATTGAGGCTGACTTCCTGTTGCTGCTGCTGCTGCTGCTGCTGCTGATCCCCCTGACACATTGTTCGGATGGCCGCTTCCTCCTCCAGCTGCTGCTGTTGGTGCAGAGGCTCCACCCCCTCTTTCTGCGCCATCCTCAGGCTCCGCCTCCTCATCGGTCCATTCTTCTGTATCACTGAGCTCACCGCGGCGAGAGAAGAAGAGGTCGGGAACAAAGTGCTGGATGATGCGCTTGATGTGGTCCTTGTCGTCCTTGTGGATGGTGGGCTGCCGTTTCACATGGTAGATGATGAGGGAGGCGGCGTCTTCCAGGATCTGCTTGTCCTCATACGTGAACATCATATGAGGCTCGCTGGAGGATGCCGAGCCTGAACCGTTACGGCTCTGATGACCAACGCCTCCTTCTTCCGTGCTCTGCTCCTGACGCTGGAAAGAAGGGAAAACAGTTCAATAAAGAGATTCTGAGGAAGATAAAAGTGGTGCACTGCAAAAACACAAAGTACACAAATAAGTACACTTGAAACAAGTCAAAAGTAACTTACAAGTGACCTTTCAGGACGACATAAAAGCTTGTTTTATGTCAATAATTACTTATTATTGATTTAAAAATAAGCAAACAAGTGACAGTTCCACTGTCAGATTATTTCCCGTCTAACAAGACATTATTTCCAGGTGAAATAATCTACTACTTTACTAATATTAAGACATTATAGACTTAAAACAAGCTCCTTTATCTTGCTGAAAATGTGCTTGTTTGTTAGTTTTAGATTACTTCAAGTGTAGAAACATATTTGCACAAGAAACTAAAAATACTTTGTAAGATTTTGTGTTTTTGCATTGTGTTTATAATAGGTTTCATAACTATGATAAATTTGTGAAAATAAAACAGCCCTGTTTTGCCTTTTTTATTATTAAGTTGCTCTAACCGTCAAGAAGTTCAATTACATGGCTGTGAAGTTTCATGTCTGAAATTATCAACTGCATTCAATGGCCATGGTTTTAATCAAAGACATGTGTCATGATAATTTCCTAAATGATGATTTTTCATCTTATTGTGTAACAAAAACTAGTGGGAAAGCTCAACTTTAAAATATACAGGAATAAGTCAGTCATCCTCAAAAATGTAAACAGAACAAGTCTGTTGGATGTTTCTTTAAACGTTTAAAGAGGTTTTACCTCATCATAGATGCTTTCTATCTCATTGAGCAGACTTTTTGACCGCAGGGCCTTCATGTCATTCTGCTTGAAGTTCACTCCTTGGTGGTCCAGGGACTTCAGGTAGGCTTTCTCATACTGCTCTCTCCAAATCTTGTTGAAACCCTGCTGGGCCTCTCTCCACTCCTCCTCCTTGGCTTTCAACCTGAATGGTGAAAAAAATAACAGTGATGCATTCTATGAAACACAAAGTAATAAATATTAGGTGTGCAACCAGATATTAAAGCATTTGAAAGCATTTCCATGAGAAACATCATTTTAAAAATTATGCAAATTTTCTTTTTTTCCCCCCAATAAAGAGTAATTAAGTCCCAAACACGCTCTACAAGTTACAGGACCTCAGCCATTTAAGGTACACATCAGGTGTTGCTTAAAATCAGTTGCAGTCCTTTCAACAAGCCTATTATAATGCACAGCGTCATAGTCAGATACTATATAGTATCCTACCAAATATTTCATACAAGCAGGCCTTTGTGATTGAGATATTGCACAGCTCTACTTGGCACCAACATAAAATATTACAAATTAGCACTTAAGTTGATTCAAGCTCCCACAGCATGTAATACAAACATCCCAAACCGTAAAACTTATTTGAGATGTTCATTAGCGTAGATAACAGTCCTACAATGAGAACAACAATGCATGTTGCTGTAGAGCAGTGGTTCCCAAACTTTTTCTCCTGGGCCCCCCCAGTGGTCCCCCTTATGGAATACAATAGGGAGAGTTAGACTCTGGTTGAACGATGGGTGTTACTGGGGTTGGGTGGGGGGTGGGAGTGGGGGGGGGGGTCTTAGAGAGATCATTAGAGACTCCCTGTTATACTCTTCCATCCACTAACCCCCCCCTCAGTGCACATCGTTGTTTTTTTTTTTGTTTGGGAACCTCTGCTGTAGAGGATGTTGAACTTTTAGAAAAGATTAGTAAAAAAAAAAAAAAACCTTGTAGTTAGAAAAAGACAAACCTCTTAAGCACCACAGGCACAGCGGTGGCGGGACTCTTCTTCAGTCCCTCGATGATCTCAGGAGCCTTGTCGCCATAGATACGATAGACAGCACGGCGCTGGATGACCTCAGAGGTGCCACCCAGGCAGTCATCTAATCTGAATCTTTCCTGGTCCTCTGGTGACAGGCGAGACAGCTTCTTCTGTACGCTCTCCAACACCCTGATCGTGGCCAAATTCGTCTCCAGCACAACGTCCAACTACAAGTGTGACAAAATGTGACAGACGGAGCATTTAGATGAGACACAGTCACATGTTTTGCAACCACAGAGTTTAATAATGAGATCTTTTAAAAGACCTAACCTGCAAATAGATAAAACTCATATGCTCCATTTAAAAAATAAAGAAATACAATATATGTTATGGTCACCTCAAATCTTTCATCCTCACAGCGATGCAGTTGCTCTTCATATGGCGTCTTCTTTGAGCTAACAAAGGTCGAGTCCTCCGACCAGGAGGGGAATGAAACCCAGGTGTCATTTAGGACCTTAACATGCACAGATAGAAAAGATTATTAATCTGTAATCAAAGATTTGCACTTGCAAAAGGGTGTTTTAATCAGAATTTACAATATTTTATGTGAGAAAAAGAAGGGGAGGGAAAGTTTTCAAAACAAAACAGACTAAAACTATGACGACTTCTGATTGTACCTCTTTGCAAAGAGCAGTGCGCCCACTGCATTTTGGCTGCTGGTAGGTCTTGGGCAATGCTCTGTAGCTCGAACCCAGGCGTTTACAAGAGGCATAATCCACTTCTCTGCCCCCTCCTCCTTCCATGTAACGATCAGCGAGCCCCGACACAGCATGAGAGAGCTCTTTGTCTCCCAGAAATGACTTGAACTGAGAGTACAGCTCAGGAAACTTTCTGCAAGATGTCAAGTATGGAGAGAAGTCCAGATGAAGGACTGAAAACATTCTAGATATGACAGGATTTTAATTATCCAATGATAGACGTAACAGACCTTTAAACTAAATTTACAAAGTATGAATATCACAGTGTGAAAATTAATTTATAGATATAATTATGTTTAGTTCCAAGTTGCACCTGTTGTAAAGACGGGTTACATTTGTCAACACTTGGACAGTGGGCATCCTTCTTATCTTCCAATTTTATTTATCCATATTTATAGCCACTCACCCCAGGAATGGAGTCACTAGTTGTAGCAGCTCTGCCCCAGAAACCACTTCTTGGTTGAACAAGGCAATGCATCGCAGGAAGTTCTCATACACTTCCTGGCTTTTAAACAGGCGACGAACCTGGACAAATGGAGATATACCCAAAAAAACGTAAAGAATTAATACATTGATAAAAAAGCAAAACCGATCAGCCACATGAGAGCAAAAACCAAGCAAAATATAACAAAAACCCGTGAAATCTGGTACCGTACCTTATCAAAAAAGGAGAATTCTCTTAAGACACCATGTTTCCCAACGGAAGCAAAGGACTGATCTTTGGCGCAAGGATACTTCATCTTTTTCTGAATAAAAATAAGACAGCTGAACTTTAATGTGTTTTACTGCTTATTGTTCAACTCTTCTCAGTTACATCTGTAAACTCAGTATAAAACAGGAGATTTTGTAAATATATTCTCCCAAACTTGTTGCCAGAATAAAAAGCTGCACAGCCTTTTGGAAAGAATATTAGCGCTACAGCTTCAGTGTTGTTATTTTTTGTAAAACAAAACATTTTTCAAGCATTCGCAGATTAAAAAAACAAATTCATTTGTGAATCGCCAGGAGAACTTCATCAGCACAGAAAGTTTACCTTGAGCAGTGGGGACATATGCATCAGCAATGGTCTGGGCCTCTTCTTGTTCTGTTTGGTTATTGGGTCTTCTTCCTCTGACTTTTTCACCTGCTCTTTCCCTCCGGTCAGGGAACTCCCTGTGAACTACATGCGAGGGAGCAGAAACAAAAACCAGGAGCTCAATTACAACTCTTCAAATAAATGGTATAGTAACATTTCTCCAATACATATTTAGTACAAGTGCAAAAGAAGGCAACATTACACAAGAAATGTAAAAGATCAAAAAGTAGTGGATTCTGCCAGTTTCAGGAGGTTAAACACTTTTTAAAGAGCTTTTTAAAACAATTATGATCTAAATTTAAAGACCTAAATAAAATCAAACATAACTTAACTTTCTTCACAGCCTAACTTTATTAGAAAATAATGTTGAAGACTTATTGGTCTTTTTTGCCTTTGGCATGCAAGTGAGCTTTGTTGCATGCAGGAAGTTTAACTGTGATTGTACAACAATTAAAAGCTAATTTTAATGTGTACATTGTTAAAAGTGTGTAGTAAAAGCAAACAATAAGCCAAATTCATGAGATGTTTTCTTTGAAGCGTTGAAGGAAAGGCTGAATGCCGGGGCATGGATGTTTGCAGTCCTGCAGGAATCTTTATATCTTTGTAACTAATTAACTAATCAATTCCTTAGCCTGAACTACAAATTAGAACAAGAACAAATTTTAATTTAAAAAGAAAAAAATTAATGAAAAACGGCAAAACAAAATTAAGTTAAAACTACCAACATTTTTTAGATTATTTGAAAATAACTATGATAATGGTGGAAAGACAAAGGAAAATTATTTTTTTAAAAAATTAAGCTACCATCTGCTTCAACAGTGGATTAGTATTTATCTGTGTCTATTTTTGCTAGACCTACCAGTGATCTCTTGGCATCAGGCAGGAACTGTCCAAACTCAGCAAGTAGGTCCTCTTGTCCCTTGAAGAGACTGGCAACTTTGGAAAACACCTCATCTTCGGTCATCCCGCTGCTGCCTCGGCCGCCTCGACTCTCCTTCACCTCCAGCTGCTCCTTCTGTGGTGTTTTGGAGGAGTAGAATCAGAAGAAAGTTTAATACTTTAGTCCGGCTACATATCACGGTTACTACTTGCTGAGCTGCTGTTGTGCTTCGGAGACGTGTTTTCTGGAATGTGTTATGTTTGGTTCCATTTAAAAAATTAACACAAAGTAATGGAGAACATAATTAATTCCTGAAATACCAGAGCAACAGTAATCAGGTTTTAAAACAACCAGTAAGTGCTAAAATCTGTGAGGTGGAAGAGGACAGGATAATAAATACAGCCACTCAGTAACCACAACATGTCTTAATATTTGGTACCTGATATGTATGAAGGATTTCAAGGAAGGCTCTATAAATCTCAGGGTGGTCCAGGAAACGGTTTTTAATCTTGTTTACATAGCTAATGGCACTGTCGAACTCTACGGGGCTCGTCTCTGAAGCAGGGGGGGAGATAGACGAGGTGGTGGCCTGACTGTGGCCCTCTTTGATCGTCAGGGGAAGAGAAAGTTTGCTGGGAGGCTCTGAGGGTCCTGCTGAGGTTGAAGATGGGTTGTCTGATGAGGTCGCCTTGGTGTCACTGGTCTGGGCTGGTCCTGCTTCTGAATGAGCAGCA
The DNA here is from genome assembly GCA_903067095.1 of Girardinus metallicus. NCBI lineage: Eukaryota > Metazoa > Chordata > Actinopteri > Cyprinodontiformes > Poeciliidae > Girardinus > Girardinus metallicus. The sequence goes on along the minus strand of CAEGAE010080408.1, from coordinate 9,647 downwards.
GGGACACTACCTGAGGTGGCAGCCACTGCAGGAGTGGTCAGACTCTTCGCCGGCTGTCCGGGAGACACCTGCAGGAAAGATTAATAGAAATTAATCATCACCTTCAGTTGTTATAAAAATCCTGTATGTATCAAACATGACTTAAAAGAAATTTGACTTTTCAATTTAATGTCTTTAAATTGGGCCTCTGTGTCCTTAGGAGGTTGCTGCTCTTTCCGACATTGAGCACATCAACATTCCTCTATTAAGCGTTTACGAACGTTCATCAGAGCACTGGACTAAGAAGTAGCTCAATAAGAGCAGCAGACACTCAGTTCCACCAAGTGTTTACTAATTGCTGCTGCTGGTTTGAAGGAACTAAGTGGGAGAGGCGCTTTGTAAATTCGGCTTGGTAACTGCAGCTTTGAGGAAGAGCTGCACATCGAAGGTGGTGCTTCGTTCCCTCGAGCATTTTACAAACCTGAATGGCTGCCACTAGAGATTCCAGGATTTCTCAAACATGCATTAAAGAATCAGAGCAACATTCCAGGTATGTTTTTGAAGAGACAATAACATCATAACATGATATAAAGTTCAAATAAGTCAATTTCACATGATTCTGCCCCTTTAATAATGTTAAAATGAACAGGAGTAACAATGTTTCTTGTGTTTTAAATGGGTTTTGGTTTATATCAGATTCATTATTTTATGCTTTGAAATGAAAATAAAGCCTATTTTGGAGGCTGAGTAAAGGAAGTACAATCATAGCTCCAGCATGCAGAAATATCAAACGATAACTGGGTATGCTATGTAATGGTGGGCATTTATTGCATCGTTTATCATTTATTGTGATAAATTTCTTATAAGAATTCCAATTATCGTCACAATAAATTCCTATTAATGATGTTTAAAACCCCCTAAAATGGTCTGTATTGTCAGGATTGTTTGTTTTATTATTTTCTGGGCAAAGGGAACATTCAGCACCACCCTCTGGCAGCCAGTAGGGATGAATCTGAATTATCTGAAATGAATAGCTTTTCATGCATTAATTCTTTGCTACACGTTGAATATGGGAGTCACATATAACACATTTAGGATCATGTGACTTTCACAGAGCTTGTTTGTGCTCAACAGGTAAGAAGAGGTGGCACTTAATTCCTGTAACCTATTTTATCCTCTAAACAGGAAAGTTTCATACAGTTTACTGTAAGTTCTACTTAAGCCCACCCAAATCCTTCCAGAAATGTAAAAGTTCTCTGGACTTAAACATTAAGGACCTTTTAACAGAGGAGTACTGAGCCAAAACTACAGTCATACATAATGTCTTTGGGGTTTTAGGAGATAAAGGATGTCTTACCTGTGTAGTGAATGGCGACTGAAGGAAAGCCATCCCATTCTTGGGGATCTCTATCCGGTAGCCTGGTGGCAGGAAGGCATTAAAGCCCAAAACGAGGTCTGGGTGCCCATGAAATAGTTGTGACACTCTGTTTATAACCCCCGGTGTGTCGATGCTATTTAAGAAATAAGACAAACATGATAATGTAGTTGACAATAATAATAATCAACTTCTCCCAAACATGAAAACAAATGGGTTCTAAAAAGCATAGTTTAGTTTAAAATAGTCAAGATAAATTATCTATTTTAAAATTAACTGGTACATAATTAGAGTAAGGTACTTTCAACAAAAACAGATTACCTCTAACGCAAAGAGATGATTCTTAGGTGTTAACATTCAAGCAAAGTAAGTAAACAAAGTAAGCAATCATCTAACAGCGCCGTCAATATGCCAAAGAAACTGTATTTTTACATGAGCGTTCCTCCCAACTACAGATTTTGCATTTTGGATGATCGTTACAGCTGTCAGTCAACCAGACTTCTCACAGTCACTGCTTATTGTGCAATATTACTAGATTTTGCTAAAGAAAACTGAAGTTATTGAAGATTCACCTTTGATACAATAACTTAATTTGATTGAAACTTTAAAAAAGGGACTGAAGGCTAGTCAGGCAAGTAACCTGTATGTAAATTATAATGTGTAAATATTACTAGGCTGCAGCTGGTAATAATAATTTAAGATCATAACAGGAAAGTACAGAAGCGACAAAGCACTTACTGATCACCTTTAGTCAAGGTCAGTCGATAGAAAGTTACAGACACAAAGAGTCGGTATGAGACATTTTGAATTATGTCTAATTCACACAGCAAGATTTTAATGCCAATTCATGTCCTGATTTTCCGCTTCAAGCAATCTAAAGGACGCCCCGATTATTGTAATGACTCATAAGATGATCTCAAGAGATATTCCTGCAGTGTGTGGTGTGTAAGAGTGATCTGGTCTGCTATGAAAGACATTAGGACTGCTCCGATCTAAAAATCTGGAATATTCAACATGTTGGATTGTCTTGGCCTGACAAGGAGCCAATCAGAAAGCAAGGTGATGGAAATATGGAGGGGAACCTGAAGTACAGAAGATTAAAACCCCGCCATGGCACACCAGCATACATGAGGGATGTCTTTTTTAGTTTATTAAATATTGCTTCTTCCAAGTTGGCCATATTTGTTTTCTCTGAACTCGCATTTGGTCTTGAGACGTTTTGCGAGATTTCCCGTCAGAAATCAGAATGTTGGCGAGTGAGATCGGTTCATGTATGGTGTGTTGCTCGTACCATGTGGATCAACATCCCATATTTTGCAACCAAATCTGTTATACCCAAGATCTTTTGTCGTGTGTGAGGTCTCTTAAAATCTTGCCGTTTAACTAGACATTAGTGTTTTACCTGCAAAACTGTTTAGTTTTTGACTTCACTTAAGATTCCTTAAAGCTCATTTTAAACTTTTTGTCATTCGGAAAGATGCCAGAAGACGTGAAAGTCGTACTTCATCTTCATTATTTTGATTAACATTAATGCTGTCTTAAAAAAGAGTTTGAGTGTCATTTGCAACACTGAGTCGTTTATAAAAGCAGATGGTATGATTTAAGGATTAAACATTGTCTGAAAATACTGTTGCAAACAGCTGTTGTGGGAAATAATAAATGCTTCATATGAAGAAGCCTTCACAAACAGACAATATCAAAGAATGGACAGAAAAAGTAGTGAGGCAAGGAAGCTGCTAATTTTCCAGTGCAGATTAGATTTGGAGTCCATGCTGCATATTTCTTTTTTTTTTTTTGTATGAATGATGTCCAAAGTGTTTAGTTTGTGACAATAACAATGTCCCTAGAAGCTGAGGTCAACTAAAAACCCTAACAAGTCAGGTTAGTCCTGCTTGGACATAGAGCACTGGAGACAAACAAGAACTGCATCAGTTAAAAGTTAACTACATGACATTTAAAGCTTAAAATCTACAAGTTTTGTCTATTTGGATGTATCATTATTGATACCTCTGTGACTTGAATTCTTTCATGATGTCCAAAAACTTGTTATATATGCCGGGGTCGTTCGCAAAGCGAATTTTGACTTGGTCCAGATATGACAAGGCATCTTCAACCTAAATACAGAAGAAACAGGCAGATGGGGGAAAAACAATTAGTCTCAAACAGATGTGTAAATTATGATCACAATATATAAATGTGACTGTAATGTGGTGAAGCGAATGTGACAGATGTTATAGACAATTGGCGCAGAACTAAATAAAAAAAAAAAAAAAACTGTACGAAACTTTTCAGATTAAATTTCAAAAACCTTATCTTTTATTAAATGAACCAAATACAATCATAAAAAGAATGTGAGAATGCTTTAATTCCAGTGGGTTCAAATAAAGTCAGTTTCTTTAGATGTGTTCACTGCTGCTGATCTAAAATCGTTCTGCTGAAATCCTGATCAACACAAAGAAAATAGAGCACAGTAAGCACAGCACTTTAAGGGTTGATATCAAAAATCCAGAGAAAGAAGTCAGATATGCCCCTTTGATATCTCTTAGGACATCCAGGACACGACGCGTTTACTCAGCATTCCCAGGTTTAAAACTAACAAAGGGAGACAGCATTTACAGTTTACATTTTCCTCACCTCTTGCTGTAAACCTGAGACGTCCAGGACCCATGGACTCCACTACAGATGCACCAATCAGGACTTCTGGCTTATAAAGATAATTTCTGGGGGGGTTTTCTTGCGTACCAACACTTATTTTGACCAATTATGATTTTTGTTTTCCTCTAAGAAATGCAACAAAAAAACGTATTGCAAGTCCTTTGACAGTTTGATTTTTGATCCAACATCAAATAAAGGAGTAAAAAGATCAAGACCATTTTTGCATCCAAGCAAAAGATCTTAAACAAAAATCTCTAATATCCATATGACTTTTTTTGCCAGCTTTATGACTCTACTAATGTTTTTCTAAATAAACTACTTTCACAGATAAAAGAAAGCTCTCTCACTGACAATTTAGAGGCATTTATTTATTTTCACATAAAAATTTGACTCAGAAAATTATCCCTTTTGGTGACCAACAATTCAAATACTGGAAAAAAAAAAAAAAAACTATTTTCAACTGACTGAAAACTTTAAAACTTTACTTCCAGCATTTTAAAAACACATTACTTTTAAAATTCTTTTTAGATATCTGAAAATGGTTAGACATGGTTTAATATAGAAATGAAGATAAGCTTCTAATTCCTGTATTTGCTATTGAAATAAAATACCTCAACCATCTGGTATGACGTTTGTTTTTTTCTTTTTGTGTGGTTGTACATAAAATGATCATCAGTTTCTGTTATCATACCCATGTTTATTGATTTATAATGCATGAATCTGTAGTTTGTTACAATAGGTTTTGTAAACTAATCACTCACGTGGCCATGCATTTACTTAATCCAAGTAAAATCAAGGCTAAAAATACTGTAATTTCACTGTAAATTCCTTGTAAAGACAATAGTTACAAACTAGCGTACTAAGGCTTTTGTTTTAAACATGCATTTTTATTGCTGTATTTGTCATATATAATGGCTTAACTCGAGCAGCAATGCAGTCTTTATTTTTTTGAATGCACTCAGAATAACCTTGTGCATAGTTGGTATGTTAGAAAGCTGCAAACCAACCTAATTAATATGTTAAATAAATAGGCAATTTTTGTTTTTTAAAAAAAAAAGCATCGATTCAACGTTGATAAACCTAAACTATCTCAAAATAAAAAGCAAAGCTTTGTAACCAACAACAGTCTAAAGAGGGTTATTGCGGCTAATGTTAGCCATAATAAGTCCCCCAACACTAACTACACCCACCCGCATACACATTTACACAATACGTTCAGTCCCCGCTGGTTCCTGGCCAACTGTATTGTGTCGGCAGGAGCAAACCGATTTAATAAAACACCGCGGCCACAAAGACATGTGAAAACGTAGCTGCTAATCAACCGAAGTAGCCTTTTCTTGGCTGGCCTGGCTTACGTCCTCCACTTTGTTCGAGCTGGCTGAAAAAAAAAATCCAACAAGAAGGAACTTCCCACAACCGAGCTCAGACTAAATGTTTGCTCACAGCAGCTGCCGCTGATGGCGTAAATACTGAAAAATAAATAAAAAAGTAAAATAAACTGAGTCCCCTGAGTGCGAGTTACGCATTTGTTGAAGAAAGACAGCTTCCACGTCTAAACCTACATGTCAGTCTTGTGCTGGTTAGCGATGAATTACTTTTATTATTAGCCCAGTAAGCTAACTACCGTTAGCCAACCGTTCCTTTCACTACTCTCGACCGTAAACCCAGAGCAACAAAATGGTTGAGACACCGACACTTTTCTCTCATCTTGTCCGTTGTCCTCTTACCTTGAGCTTCTGGAAGTGCTGCTGCTGCACTTGCTTTTGTGTTATCACGTAAGGCTTGTCTTGAATTTGGTTTATTTGCTTGGCGGTGCTGTGTGCCTGAATCTTCGCCATTATATCCCCGGCGTAGGGAGGCTCGAAAGCCGCTACCACAACTTGAGAGGGAAGCTTCGGCGTTACCTCCAGTTGTTGGCTAGGCGACAAACCGTCTTCTCGGTCGGGAAGCCAGCCTGCCAGCGAGCAAACCCTACTTTGCCTAGCTGGACAGTCTCGACGAGCAGAGCGAGAGGGGGAAAAGCAGGCAAAAAAAAAAAAAAAGACGGGAAGCCCAGCAGAGTGGAGAGTGATGACAGACAAGCTACTACTCGCTGCGACTTTGACTGGACATCACGGTCGAATTAAGCAAACGAAAGCACGAAGGGTCGGTCTGTAAGCTCGGAGACAATGGTTGTCGTTTTACGTATTTAAAATAACTATCGTCTGTCTCTTTAAATTCGGCGGCAGCGGTCTATCTTGGCGTCCGGAAGCCAGAGTAGGAGTGAAAAATAAGGAAAAAAAAAAACGGAGAGAAAAATTGAAGTGCGCAGCCGCAGCGACGGGAGGAGCCGAGTTCACAAGAATCAGATTGCTCCACTCCCCCTTCACTGCTACAAAAGAACAATGTTGCCCCGTGTAAAATACCAGCCACATACTCTCTCACACTGGAAATAAAACTGCAAGAACGAAGCTCTGCATGCAAGGTACACCTATATTAGAGTACGTGTATGCAATTAATGCGAATTCAAAAAGCACAACATCAAAAATGTATCGATCTTCAGCCTGTTTGAGCTCAACAGGGACGGCATTCCTACACAAACTGGGCTGGCTCATTTAAAAACAAAGACAAATTTATTCAAAATGCGTATTTTAATGTCTGATTTAAACATGACAAGTGATACGAGTAACAACACATATGTAAAATACAAAGGAAAAACAAACAAGAATTTAATTACATTTCAGAGTTTTCTAACTAACAATGTAATAATGTATTTGAAAGGTGACTAAAGCGGTCAGTTGTGTTTTAAACCTCTGTGGTATAAACTATGAAGCTTTTGCTTTAAGTTTCCATCTCTGAAGCCACTGTTGGAAAGTCAGTCCTCCTTTGCTGAGCTCAGGCAGAACATGCTGGGCTGGTTTGTCCCACCTACATGTTTGAAAATACCAAAACAGATTATTAGTACAACGAGCTGCAAAGGGAAAGTAAGAAAACCAATTCAATAGAAAAAACACATTGTAAGAAATAGATAAGTACTAATGTCACCTTACTAACACATGCGGAAAAATAAATCATCCAGTAGATAAGAAATAAAAATGATAAAGCATTAAAATTTGTTTGTCAACTGGGCAAACCTATTATTCTGGACTGGCTGGTTGTACATTGTAGACTTGTTGTCTCAGGCCTGATTTTTCAAGTGCAAAATAAAGATTTCTGCAAACCGTTGTTTGTTACTCTCTACTTACAATATACAGCATGTAAATGCTAGATGGACTGAATGGGATAAACAATATGATATAAAGTTTTTAGATTATGATATTCAGTCAAATTTCAACCGTCTAATTACGAAAAGAAAGGAATTGATCTGCAGCAAAGTGCATGAAAACCAAATGATTAGTTTACAGATACAATATGCATAGAGAAAAGAACAATATGGCATGAGTAGAAAATAGAAGTATGAAAGTCAGACCAAGCCAGTGTTTGCACTTCAGTGTTATAACTGAATATTTAAGGGTCTATTAAATTTATTGCACTTTCCAGCTACAATCTGAAAGTGGTTGTGACAATGTTATTGGGGAAACATGTAAAGGGTTATTAATAAAATGCTGTTGGATTGACAGCCTATGGCTTTGATTTTACAATATATGTGATTTAGGTAACGAACATACTGCAAAGCTATCTAATGGAGGAAGGACATTACTAGGAGAACAAAGATATTTTGAAAGCACAAGTTAAAAATGGTTATTATTATTATGAGTATTTATTTAATTAAAAAAAAATAACTTCAAAGTCAACTATCTACTCCAGAAGTATTCCTCACCAGTAAGAGATGGCGGTCTTGACATAAGAAAGACCCTGAGCGCAGCGGTTGGTGAGACCTCTGGCTCTTGGCAGCAAAGATTTTAGAAGCTTTTGATCCGCCTCCCTGACTTTGGACAGCAAAGCTGGGATTTAAAAAGAGAAAAACAAAAACCCTTTTATTAAACATACTGCAAGTTTTTCCAGCTAAACATAAAATTCCCTACTACATCCAGCTTTTATAAAAAAAAAATTTATATATCTAAGAACAGCTGTCTGTTCTCAATTTCCTCTCATACCTTTTTGATCAGATGCATGCAGCTGTTCAGAGTCCTTCTCTACTTTCTGCAGTGTGGCTGAGTAAACCTGCAGCAACTCCCGTAGAAAACGCAGCTCAAGCTGCTGGGACAGCAACTGGGAACACAACTCCTCTGGAGCCTGAAGCGTAGGCATGAAAAATAAATAAATAAAAAAATCACATTCAATCAAAAAAAAAATGTGAAGAAACAAATACGAAGTCTTTAATGAAACCTTAACCTCTAAAAAATTTTATCTGAGAATATTTAAGGAGGAGCCTGAAATATTGTCATTGAAGATGTTAAAAATAGATTTTATCGTGTTGCTGTTTTTCTGTATTTTTATAGTTCCAGTCCGGTTTGCCTTTTTACTAGTTTTTAAACCCATTTTGTACTCCATCGTTGCCATTTTGTCCCAGACTCTGTTTCATACCTTAAACAAACAAGCCACACACAGTAACTTAACAATGGTGTATTAGTTTATTACTCCTGGTAGTATTTTGATTATTTATAGGGATGATTAGCAACCCATAATACTGAAATTTTATAAGTTGTTCCCTGAAAAATAATTAACTCAGGAATGCAGAATATATCTTCACTGCAGGACTATTAGGAAGGCAATAATTTTTGGATATTATACACCAGGTGTTACAAATATACCTTGATGCATGGCCACAAAATATTCAGTCTCACTGCCATAGATGCCGCCCCGTAACACAGATTACGGTGTCCAAGACACTAAAGATTACAACCAGTGCAGCAAGCACACCAGTGTGGATTTACCCAAGATAACATAACCAAGTTCAATATTAAGTCATAAACCAAACATCCTCAAAGTGGTTTACTTGAAACTTCCATTTCCACAAGAACAAACAAATACTTTTGGTTTACCTGTTTTTTTTTTTTACTCATTTTGCAACAGAAGGTGTGTCTGTTTTTTCACATCTATGTGGACCATGACTCTGTTAAATAAAAATAGATGAAAAGGCTAAACCATTTAACCTCAAAATACTCACTTTATACAGAGGGAACTTCAGGCTGTCATGCAGGCTGCTGAAGTTTGAGGCCTGCAGGCGGTGAATGGACAACCACGACGCAGGAACTCTGTGCATTCTGAAACAAGAAGGGAAAAAATAAAGTGAACTTCATCCCAATACAAACCAGTTTTTATCATGTACGGTGCTTCACATTGAGTATTCATAAGCGTGGCATGTATATGTACCTATTCACCTTAGGACTGAAACAATTCCTTGAGTGATTCGAGTACCTCGATTATTAAAATTCCTCGAGGAAAACTGATCTGCCTCGAAGCTTCGTTAATTTATGTTTTAATATTTAGCGCACCATGTTCCGGCCGGGACTTTATTTACTCTCTCACTTCCGCCTGAGTTGTTGACGAAAGCTAAGTGTTAGCAGCAGAACGTCCAGTTTTCAAGTTCGGCCTGGGAGGATTTTATTGAGGACATTATGGTTTTTTGTCTTTTTCCAGGGGACCAATAAGCATCTTAAAATGACGGCAGCGATGCCTGGAGTCCGGCGGGATTATTTATACAGATAAACGGATA
>CAEGAE010080407.1:0-19685 GCA_903067095.1 Girardinus metallicus | reverse complement strand
TATATATATATACTTCTGTTGCTATTATTACATGACATTGATTACAGCCGATTAAATGTTTCAATAACACATCTTATCATTCTTATTAGATCTGACGACACTTGAATGCAAGAGTACTCTGTAATTTGGCCATCTTGTGCGATAAAAGAATTGTGTGCATGAAAAGTTTGCTGAAAATTTTTTTTGTGTGTGTTTTTTTCATTTATTAGAACAAAATATATCAGCTCTCCATGTAAGGAGGTGGCCTTTTTTTAAATTTTATCCTCCAACGTTTTCCCCTGAGTGTGTCTGTCAGAGGAGGCATGACTCAGAGGTCAGTCTGAGATTTGTCACTCAGTCACAACCACCCAGCCACTCGGCTCACCAACTTGCCAGCCTTGTTTGGTCAGCTGGAGTTGCAAGGAGACACACGCACACACGCACACAGACGCACACACACACGCATACACACAAGTTCGCATGCACAGGCAGACAGTGTAAACAAACATGCTTCATGGAAGGGTCATTGATTTTGGTTCTTTACATCTCAGTGTCCATCATTCTTGAGCAATGGCATTTGGAAAACAAACAGTGACACACACACGTATAAATGAACCAAAGTTTATGTGTTTGATGTCAATGGACAAGGCTACTCAGCTACTCACTGAAGATTTGTAATTTAAATTCACCAGAGCCAGTTGCATTCAGATTTCATCATCAGTTAGATGTCACTTCTCACAGTTCTGCCCAGGCCCAAGAGTTTTAGCTCATCTTATGAAGTTGGTTTTATGACTGTTCATCTGAGACTGCAAGAATAAGGACCCTGCATGTCGCTTGTACGTTGTCATCCAGATGAGGTTTTTCCTTCCTTTCCTTTTTTTTTTTAAACAGTACATTCATACCAACCCTGTTTAGTTCACTTTAATCAAACTAGCTAGAAAGTCCAGTTCATTAAGGGAGCCATAAATACGCAATCAAACTCTAATGCGAACTTCAAAAGAAAATTCTGGTTTGGTTGAAGTGAACTCTGGCACGGTTCAAATGCATACGTGAATGCACGTTATGCCCAATCGAACCGAGTCTACTGGACTATCGGGTGTGAAAACATCCTTTAAACTTCAGCAAAATCTGGGTGTCCTTTGTGTTGTTGAGTCCACTCTATAGGAGGCAGGAAGCCGAAGGTGAGACAGCGTGAGGCAGAGAGTGCTGCGGTGGGGTGAAAGGGCCATCGGATACAGTCAGGTGTTTCCCTATTTTATGGTTCCTTCCTGTCCAATAGGAAGGGCCGTTCATTGGCTGTCGGCTGATGTGGAAATAGGGAGTTTACTGTAGATGTGTGGGTCCGTGCTGTCAGTCATGTTCCTGCATGCATGGCTAAATGTTCATCTGCAATAAAACCTAGGGTCAAGTGTTGGTCCTGCCTCCCTGCGGACCGCGTGACCTTTCAGCATCCTCAGCAGCAGAGAGTACATGGATTTAACAGCTTTACTGCAGGAAAACATCCACAAACCAAGCCAGAGGCTGGTCCTGGATCTGTTATGTGACTGTTTTTCCTATAAATATTCAAGCGAAAAGTCCACTCTGGCTTTGCATTGTTAGGAACAGTTCTGCTTCGTAGCCTGTTTATATACAGGAAACATCCAAGGACAGAGGAAAAACTCAGCTGAAGGGACAGGAACGACTGGCTGAGAAACTTGGCTGACCTGATTAGAACTTGAGGTGGCATTTGTAGAGAATGAAATAACACATGGCGGTAGCGACATGCCCCCGCTCAGTTCTGAGATATTATGGAAAAAGTTGATTGCAGGGCCTTGAAAAAGTATTCATCTCTTCTAAACATCTGCCCATTTTTCTTTTCACATTGCAATTACAAACGTCTATGCATTACAAAGCACCGCGTTATTGTGGATCACGAGCGATATGTGTAAAAATCTGAATAGTGTGGTGTGCATTTGTATGTAGCCTCCTTTACTCTAATATTCCTAAATAAAAATCAGGTAAAACTGCCGTCAGAGGTCACCTAATTAGTAAATTCACTTGTGCGTAATTTATTCTCAGAATAAATCCAGCCTTGAGGGTTCTGTAGAAAAATGCAGTGAGCAAACATAATCATGAGTATCAGTAGGCACATTAAAACATTAATGGGAAAAAAGTAAGGAAGAAACCCTTGGTGACTCTGGGGGAGCTGCAGAGATCCATCCACAGGTTAGTTATGAAAATCTGCAGACATGAAAACTAATCGAATCAAGAAATCTGACTTTGACATAAAAGTGACATACTTTTATGTGACTTTTAGAAAAGCAACATTCATCTTTTCTCAAACTATTACTTTTATGTCACTTTTATGCCACTTTTATGTGAAATATCTTCACAAACCAAACCAGATCACCAAAAGTAAATCATCTATTCTGATGATTAACATTTTTTGAAGGGCAATTTTGACCTTGAGACTTTATAACACAATTAATTTAAGGTTTTGGTTGTGCAAGATTTTTATCTCTGTTTTAATTAATGTTTTTGGTCATTTATTTATTTTGGATATTTAAAATATAGTATCTTCTAGTTCCATTGATGAGTGTCTTTTTTTTTTTTTTACAAAATTAAAGTTTATTAATCTTTCAAAGGGTAAACTTGCATTGTTATGCCATTATTATTATTATACTACTCGAAAATGGTCTCAAAACAGCAATAATTTCAAGAACAATTTATAATCCTGCAAAATTTGTTACCATTACAGGCCTAACCATAAGTGAAGGTAATACAGTGATAATGTGAAAACAGGAATCTGGCTAGGTGAGACTAATGCAGCAAAATGTTAAAGTTTATACATTTGCAATTTTAAATTACAGTATAATGTAGCATCATCCATTCGGGCTTTAACAATTAAATATCTGTGCACATCCTCTGGCTTTTGCATGAGATGGGGTGCATTAAAATCTTGTAAAATATTCACTACTTTAAAGTGCACATAGCCATGTCATACACACACTTTCACACAGACCCCCTACTACTCCTTCATCCAGGTCTGCTTTATGATGCGTGACATTCAGCTTCGGGTCAAATCACAGCCGAGGGTGGAGGGTGGATGAAGCTGCTCGACTGCCTGCACACTCATCAGGCTTCAGCACCAGACGCTACTTAATAAGAAGAAACACGAGGCTGCTGCTGCAGCGACTTGCATGACAAGCTTTGGAAATATTGTGTAATGACCTAAATCGATGTTTAGTCTCTGTATATTACAGAAAACGAAACTGACATGGCAGGCTTTACGTAAAATGAAGACGTGTCCCTCTTATCAGTGAATCGGTACAAACTCCAAAGAAAGACATTTGTTTTTATGCAAAAAAAAAAAAAGCAGCATAGAATGACAATCTTTAACTTATATTTCTTTGATCCTAAACAGAGAGTTTACGATTTTACAAACAACACCGATGGTGATTGTGCTTCAGAGTAAGCAGCGTACTCTTTTTTTTTTACTTTTTTTTTTTCTTACACATCCACACATTTTTCCTTGCACCTCCTGGCCTTCAAAGTCATCAGCATTTACAGTCTGTGGGGCTCTTTAAGAGGAATAAAGCTGATATTTACTGTGGGCTTTCATTGAGGGTAAAAGCCCAGATTTGTGGTGCCCATAAACCACATCGCCCCTTCCTGCTTGTAAAAATTTAATGCCACACAGCTACTGCTGAGCTCTCGCTCCCATGAGGCCCCCATTCACTTCTTTTTCCTTTCCTCGACAGAGGAGAGATGGCACAGAAGCAGAATAAAAAAGGACAGGCTACCTATTTTATGGTATATTATATCAACATTGGCCATTCATGAATTCACTTACAACAAAAAGGACCAGTTCCAAAAAAGTTCATTGGATATTAAGATGTCATCATTTTATTTTCATCTTCTATACATCAGTCGTATCCAATAGTAAATCACACCTATATAATACATTAAAGAAAGCATTTTGTTGCAAAATTATTCATACTACTCACCAATTCAGATTTAAAATTATTTCCGATCAACCAAGACGTTTGTGATAAAAAATGAAACAGGCATCTCTACAAAGAAAATGATGTAAATGGAGTACCATCGGTATTGGGGAGGGAAAGCATATGTTTCTGTTTTTATTTATATTTCACTTAAAAATTGGATGCTGAAACCCTTTTTCAAATTATTGACCAGATTTCCAATCAGAGGAAACATTTTTGTAAAATTAGATGCATTTATATTCATTTTTCATGATGCGTGTGAATAATTTGGGCAACTAGATGTCCCTTAGAGTTTTTTTTAATTAATACATTTGCTTGACATGGCAACAACTTTGTGGTGCAGAAACAAATCTGTCACGTTGTTCTGTTTGTTTCTTTTTCATCAACAAGTTTGGAGCTAATAAAGGGAATCCACTATATTTATTTCTTGTTATACATGTGATATATTCTATAATTACAATGTTACAGTTTAAACCTGCATGTGTTGTGAGTAAGTTACCTCCATGAACTGAAAATTTGCTTTCAAAAATCCTAATCATAGTTGTTGGAAATGAATGACGGCTTAAACAAGACAGAGATTTACTGAAATCAGAAATCTTAACTTGACCAATAAAGCTGTAGCTGAAAAGTGATCAGTATAAAGTGATCGGTTTACATGAGGACGTCTAAATATGGTGGAAAAACGTGTCACAGTCGATGAAATACACTAAAGCAGGCCTTATGTTCATCAAGTTTCTTAAAGTTACACTTGAGAGCATCTAAATAAACTGAAATGAACTGGCCGACCCATAAATAATCATATCCGACGCCCAGTGTTTGGTAAGAAAGCCAAGCATTTGCAAATATTACTAATAGGCGACTTAAAAAACTAAACATAAACCACAGTTTCTTGTTCTTCCTGATTTAGAGTGAGGCTAAATATTTGAACTTCCTGTAAAAAAAAAAAAAAAAAAGGATTTCCTTTAATAAAATGGTAAAATGAATACAAGCTGGCATATTGGAACAGCTCGCCTACCTGTGTTTGACTCTACATACAAACATCCTGCTAGACCACATGACTCCAGTACTCCGTGCTAAAAACCCAATTTTCATTGAATCCATTGAGAAGGGGCAGCTGGGGCTGGTTCCCACCCTGCGTGTTGAATGGCAGAGGAAACACAGAAAGTTTCCTCAAAGCGGGACTCTTGATAAAACTGTAAACCGATATTAACCTGCCTCCACAAGGCCTGCCATTCATAACCCCCCATACGCTTTCACCGTGCCGCCTTCGGGACGGAAAAAAGCTGTAAATTATATTTATCGCAAGCCCTTCCCGAAAATAGAAGATTCACGAGGTGCCATTTCAGACGGTGTAGCCGCAGTGTTAGCTTTAGTGACATAAAAGTTTAGTTCAGCCAGAGAAGGACATCGCACTTTAGAAACTGGGTCAGAAAAATGCCCAGTTCAAGAAAGTCCAAAGATCTGTTCAGCTGACATGACAGTCACTGCTGTCTCTGACGTTTCTCTTCTTCTTCTTCTTTTTTTTTTTTTTTTTTTTTTTTACCCCCTCCGTCCCTTCAACCTTTTTACTGACGTTTATCTTTCTTCCTGTCTTTCATCACAGAGGTTATTAAACCCTGCGTTGGAGCTCCGCCATGTCTAATTACTCTAACGGTAAACAAAAAGTGCTCGGGTGGGGACGGAGCGGGGAGAAGGCGGAGGAGGGAGAGGAGAGGAGTGACAGATGAAAAAACACAGCTGGCTGAGCGCCGTGTTATTATAATTCTTTAAACGATACTGTTAGCTTGGTCAGTCTTTTAGCTGCGCAGCTAATGACTAGCTACACCTAATTACAGGCCGCCAGGGCTGTGCCGGGACGCGGTATTCCTTCCCCGGATGGTTGTTAACCTCCCCCGCAGCTAGGAGCCAAGGGCCCAACCCGACTCCCATTACCTCCCCGGCCCTCTGCACCCACTAAATGCCAAATTAGCCTTAAAGGTGTTGTATTGTTCTCCTGGCGCGGTACGCGAGAGCTTTCGGTCAAAAAAATATATATTAAGGAGGATGTTTTCAAAGAGAGAATAAGCAAGCAAATTTGTCCAAATAATCACGTACCGTTTGGGTTTTTAGGCAAAAAGGGAGCAAAAAAAAAAAAAAAAACGATTTATTACACTTTTGATCACGGCAATATTTCAAAACTAATGTTGCAGAAATTTATTTGGCTAATTCAACCCTCTACAGTCATCTGGAAGATATTTGATCTCACGTGTTGTTTTAAGTCCAACACATTAAAACTATGAACATGGGAAAAGAGAGGTCAGAGACCTCAGAAGCATTTCAGTTTAGGTAATCAAGCTTTCTGATGAAAGTTTTGGTAGTCTAAAGGGACCGAGTGAAGTTTTAGGTTTTCTAATAAAACAAAGGTCAAATTAAAGAAGTAAGCAAAAAATAAAAATAAAAATCTAAGAAGTGTAACAGGCAATTCTGTTCAGCCCCTCTGATTTCAAACCAAGGAGCCACTTATTTCCACAATCACTAATGCAAATTTTGTCTTCCACCTCTGGAGACAGCTTTTTTTTTTTTTTTTTTTTTGCCAATTCTGCAAAACAGCTGACGCTCCGTCAAAGTGGAGGTAGAACAAATTCTCGATTGCATTTAGTTTAGGATTTCTAACGCATAAATAAGTTTCGCTCTAAACCATGTCATCGTACCTCTGGCTTTAAGTTTAGGGTCCACATAGCAGGCAAACCTCCACATCATCTTTGAAATCTTTTGCTGTCTTTTTACCTAAACGGACCTATAAGTCTCACTCTGCAGAAGCAAGACAATATAATAACTCCTGTGAGTTAAGACGCCCAACAATCACAAAGGATAACCCAGCTTGAATGGTTTTAGCTCCGTATGTTACCATCAACCTGCTGTTTGTTCCTGCTGAAGAAAAGTATTTCCACAGCATGACGCGACGTCCACTATGTTTTATGCTAGGGATAGTGATAAACAAGATGGTGTGTAGTGTTCATTTTTCCTCCACACTTCGTGTTTTTGCATGCGAGTCTGAAAGTTATATTTAAGTCTCGTCTGACCAGAGCTCACAAGCGGGATTACAATCTTCAGGTGGCTTTGGTTGCAGTGGATTTCATTTAGTGGCATCAACGTAAAGGGGGGAAAAATGCACAGTGCAATTTCGAATTTAGTAAAAAAGATGTGAGAACTGTGTGCCATTTTCCGTCCACTCCATAACTATATTGAGCAATAAGATACTGCTTTTGCAAGAAAAGATGCGGAAGAAAGCTCTCACACATATTTTAATCACACAGTTCAAGAATTTGCACTTTAGGTAGAAGAGGATGTTATTTTTTAGAAAACATGGCATGCTGAAGGTTTCAAAGGCATTTAAACGGACGCTTGTGTGGACGCTAGCAGTTAAAAACAAACAAAATGCTTCCTCCTGGCCTTAGAAATGGACTGAATTCTAGGTGAAATATTCCCTTTTACTGTGTCCTGAACTTACACGCTGCAGCTTCATGCCAAACATTCAGTTGTTTCCCCCCGTCAAATTCAAACTTCTCCTCATCTCAGGAGTGAGTGATGCGGTATTGAAACCATATGCCAGCCAGAATTCCTCATGGATCCTCTCATCCCGTCCAATCCCAGAACTCCTCTTCTAGCCTTGGACGCATGGCTGTCACAGGGGAGGCAGCGGAGAGAGGGTGGGGGGGTGCACTCCCAACTTCCTGTGCAGGATCTAAATATTTACACTCCCAGTCGTGCCGAGTGGCGAGTGCAGCGAGGTCTTGATGTTTTGGGTTATGTAAAGTGCATTTAACCGATTGTCTTCACTGGAGAATTTCTTTGAACAGATTTGCTTTTCTCACATATTCCTCATCCTCCTGATGCAAAAACAGGGAAGCAAAAGCAGACTGTAGGTTTCTGTTTGCTTACGAAACCTGAAATGAGTTTTTCTTGAAGTCACTCTGACATGAAAGCGAAGGTGACAGCCTGGCAGAGGAGGACATGGAGTTGCGTAACAAACCACGAGTTCAAAGCGGTGCCATCTTAAGACTCCGTCCTTCCTGCTCAGTAAGAAACCTGCAAGTTCAAGCTTCCACCTTGTTGTTTTTTGCATTAGTTCGGTCTTTGGAGGAAGCCACTGCAGATGCTCTGAACAAACAGAAAACGGAGCCAAACAAACTATTCGCAGAGAGCAACAGTGAAGCACAAAGCCAACCTGTCCCACAAATACATCTGTTTACCGTGCAGATGTTAGAGTCATTAAACAGAGCCGGTGAAGCGAAGCGGAGGTAAATTGCTTCCCAGGTAGCCAGCCAGAAGGTTCTATTTGCAGCGCCCCAGTCAGAGCTCGGTTTTGGTACCAGGCGGCAAAAAAGCGAGTCAGCTTTTGGGGTATGGACGCTTAACCGTTTACGGTCTCATCATTAGCTTCAATTCTCATCACTAGCTTCAATTCTCAGCTCTGTGGATGACGTCAGTTTCAGCTCCTATGAGAAGCACAAGTGTGCTTTGCTGATCACTTGTAGTTACAAGCTCAAACAGGTGTACTTATTTTAGTCTGTCTTTGAAACAAAAGCTCTCTCGTGGCTTCCCTCATGGCTTATAACCTAACCCTGTTTTAAAGCCACATTGGGCAGTTTTTACATTATGTTTTTTACATATTTGTTCAAACTGTCACAATGTTGTGAAAGTATGTTATGAGACGGATAACCTGTGAAAAGATCAAGCTCCTTCACGTTCCCTCAGTGCTAATATTGCACTTGTCAAAAACAACCAATCAGAGCCAGTGTCTTAGCGCAGTCAATCATGCTCATGTGCATGCTGCTAAATGTGCTAATGGCGGAGAAACAACTTAACGTTTCAGGAAAATTGTTTATCTGCCATCTTCTGTTGCCATGCCAACTAGCCTGAGCATTAATGGCAGGCTCTGCAATCAAAAATAAGCTGTGGCGTATAGCAGAGAGCAAAGTGGAGGTTGTGGCCAGTGCATACAAAAGCATGATTGACAGCACTAAGACCCTCCTCCTGGCTCTCATTGGTTGCTTCTGACCAAGTGGTGTATCTCTGTAGTTAGCACTGGGAGAGGGAAGAGGACCTACTTTTTTTTTTTTTTTGAAAGATTGTCTGCCTCATATTATTTTGTCATGACATAGTGACAGTTTTAACAAATATGCAAAAACCATATATTTTTTATAAAAGTTATATACTGCAGCTCCAAACCTCTCCATGACTTTGTCCCTGACCTGTTTGTTGTGAATACACCGCAGATGGTCTATCAAAAGTAACAAACTAAAATGCAAAGAGCTTTTAAACTGAAAGGGTGTGAACGTTTTGTAAGGTACTATATATGATAGCACTATATGAGTAGAAATCTGCCAAACATCTATTTAAAGTATAATTGTTGATTTCCGTCAGACATGATTTCACCAAAGGTTTCTCATCAAAAATAAAAAATAAAAGAAATGAGCATGATTTTTCCGACCGCGTTCTAGTCCCCAAAGGGGATGGTCACTATTGCACATCTAAGTTATGCCTTGAACTAGTCTGTGAGTTCTTTTTCTGACTAGTTTAAGAAACGTGCATCTATTTTTTGCATCAAATAAGAATAAAATAACATGTTTCCAGTGGGAAATTACATATTTGCTTAGTGGAGCTGAGGGGGTATTCTGCCGGAGCGACAGTTCCCTCTCTCCTGCTGCTCCGATCCAACAGTTTGCGCCGCCGTGGTTTGCGAGTCGCATTATGACTCATCAGTCAAGTTCAGCAGCGATCAAACCGATATTAACGGCGCGCCCATCAAGCGCCACTCGCACAATAAGCCCTCGCAGTAGCAGCTTAGCTTTAAGCGCCATCGAGTTGGGCCACAATTACTCAGCAGGTGAAAGGTGGGTGGAATACAGTTTGATTTAATTTGAAACGCTCGCAAAGCTAATAAGATGAGGATTATCCTTCCTCATTACATCATCCGGTAAGCTGCTCGAGGAGCAAACTGCAGTGGAGTCTAAAGATGAGGTCACCTGTCAAGACAAACCACTGAATATTTAGCAGCTCTGTTCAGAATGAATACTCCCTTTATAATAGGCCGAGGTCAAAGTGCCCTGCAAGAGGATGCATGGAGTTTGTTTTTTTTTACATTTTTGTCACATCCCCACCACAAACTCTTGTAGGGATTTCGAGAGTCTTTTTTTTTTATCTCTACTTAATTTCATGTGATCTTAGTGTTTGTCCTGATGCTGAAATGGCTGAATGCGATTATTGTTTGTATTTTCTTTTGTTATGTTGACCAGAGAGCTGCGAGCCGAAGTGCCCCTTTTCAAAATAAATAAAGTTGCTTGATTTTCTTCCATGTGTTTCCAGCTAGACTAGCCTTTGGTTGCTCTGTGCTGTATTTAAGCGTATCGGAGTGAACGGGGCCACGTTTTTCTGTTTTTTATTTATTTATTTTTTTAAGTTTTTTTTTAAAAAACTACATCTTTTCCGTACCCACCACTATTATGTGCAACTTTGTGTTTTTCTACCGCCTAAAAGGCCAGTAGAACGGCCATTTAACATCAATGTTAAATGGCTGTTTTACTCTGAAAACCAAAAACGCTTCCCTTCCCATCGAGCTCAAACAGTTGTAATAAACATGCAACTTCTCTGACACTTAATTTTGAGTCCAAACCCTCCCAGCAACAGAAATCACCTTCATAAATCACGAAGGAGGCTGAATATTCAATCTCCTTCTATCCTTAAGGGGAAGCTGCAGGGAAAATAAATCCCGCACATCATCCCTGAGCTACAGTTTCCGTCTAATAGTGGCTGATTACAAAGAGATCCTGTTGATTTATCAAGTACTTCTAAAGGAAATACCTTAACCAGACAAACCGTGTGCAGGCTGGACATAATTCATGCATCTATGGAGGTAACGTTGAGGTTAGTTTTGTATCCGTCTGCATTCACCGGCCATTCTGAGGTCGGTTAACTCTTTAGCACACTGACCTGTTTGGCCCGACCCCCTGGATGCCTCTTGCGGTTGTGTGGAGCGGTTGCGATTCTGGTGACGCCGTTTCCCGCCGGCGGAGCGGGCGGAGCGGATGTGGACCTCGCTGATCTTAAAGAACGCCACCATGAAAGGCTGCTTCTCCAGCGCGCCGTCTCGTCCTACGAGTCCCGCGTCTTTACAGCTGATGGTCTGCCCTGCTTGGGAAAACAGGCAACTCTTAGATAAGCGTCACAGCCCGGTTTGGTTCATTCTAACTGTTTTATGATCCGTTTTTGTTTCATGTTGTCAAAAGGAAGTGAGTTATTTAAGCTGATGAATATTCACTGAAATCTATTGACCGATCTAGAACAAAACGTTGATCTGAAACCAGGCTGAGTGTCGCTGAGTTTCTCACCGCTACTGGTCTCCACGCTGACCTGCAGGCCCAGGTTATGCACCGGACTCATCACCCACAGGTTGCTGGTTGCCGTGATGTCAAACTCCAGCCATCCTTCATCAGCGGCCCAAAGCCTCCGGGACTCCAGCAGGAACAGATCCGCCTCTCTAAGGCAAACAGAACAGCCAGAACTTCTAAAAACAGGCGTCGCACATACACAGGTACAGTTAAGTTAAGTTGGAGTAAAACTGTCTTGTTCAGTTTATTATTGGCTGAGGAGTTTTTATAAGTTTCCTTATGTTTCCAAGGCCAAATCTCCCTTTAAGAAGGATTTTATTTCTCAAGAAAATCATGTATAAACTGACTCTTCAAGTTTAAAGTTTAGCTCTATCAATAAGAGGCTTCATATTTGAGTTTTCGAATGAAATTTTTTCACATGGAAAGCAAAAAAGAACCTAAATATTGGACACCACAAAAAAAACAGTATTCCATTCAGATCTTTGAATAAATCGATTTTAGCTGAAAAATTCCAGATAATTCTGACATAGGCAGATCACTTTTTTCACGTATTTCTTTTGTGCGAAGGAGTCAAGTGGAATGTCAAACGCGGGAAAGAAGTGTGACTCGTTAATGAGAAGCGAGAACTGAGGAGACGTAAGAAAAAGGCAGAGCGTGGATGATAAGAGGGCCCCGTCCTCCCACCCTCCCATTAGGGATGGTAATAACACAGCAGAGAGCCCGTGGGACCGTCCTCCCAGAGACGACATCAAAGCTCCGCAATCATCCAGGTGTTCGCAGAATGCCCCTGCAGTCATGTCTCTGTAGCCCCGCTTTATTGGTCTGTAATGAGAGCGTTTCTGACAGCTTCCGCATGAAACCCCCTGCATGCAGTCGCTCCAGCTGGGCCAGGACGCTGACGCTTCACGCGGCGATTATGTGACAAAAAAAAATATCTCCACCTGAGATCCAGTGAAACTTTTTATTACTGACTACTTACACAAACTGTATATAATTAACTGAAGTTTTTTTTTGATTTGGGGTGAGTGGTATGGACTTATCGGAATATTTTGTGGTTGTATTGTGATAACGACAGTGACAATAAGGACTATTTATTGCTTATTTTTCAATAGATGTACATTTATCAGCATTAAGTTCATTTTTAAAAAGTTATATAATTATTTTCAAAGATAACCATAAGTTAAGTGCCCTATGATTGGTAAAGAAAAAAAAAATGCTGACTAGCGGTCAGCAGTTGGGAGTAGCCTGCCTGTTCTCATGTCAGCTCTGCCACATTTTTGGCATTGTAATCTCTCGCATTCCTGGCCTGCTGCTCAAGAAGCCAATCGAATGAAAAGAACAAAGGGTGTCAAGCTAATTAAACACTCTATCATTACAGCTCAGAGCCAAAACAGGAGTCAGGGCCACGGGAAAAGTTAATAGGCTTCCTGCAGATTTGGCGATCGCAAAGTTACAGTTTAACGTGTAAAATTAGGAGAGGAAAAAAAAGGACCTTAAAGCTAAGGATCTTTTACTTTTATTTCATTTAAACCCCAACTTGGTAACCCAACAACATCTTAAGAGAAAAAATGAATTCGAGGATGTGAAGTTTAACTAGTTGTCTGCTCAATTACCATGTTTTAACAACAACGAGTGGTAAGCGCCAACTCTCCTTAAAATGCAGATCTTTGGGCCTTACGGAATGAACACATTTAGCAGAGGAGTCTCTTCTGCTTAACGTGAAACTGAAGTTTAAAGATATTTAGCGCTAAAGTCACCCAGCTCAAGATGTCTTACCACATCAATTCTCCATTGCTCAAGAGCCTGTAAAAGCAAAGTGACTGAGAATAAGTTGAAGTATATCAGAAACTCTCTTTACGTTGTTTGTCAGGGAGCAGACTTCCTGAAACACCAAACCCATTCAGAGGCGCTGTTTATCTGCCCTGCAGAGGTAAGGTAAATGTTTGACGTGTATCAGCTGCGGTTATTTAGAAGATGGGACTTTTTTAAAGCTGAAGTTATTTCTGAAAGAAGGGGGAGAAGGATTTGCTCAGCTTTGCATTATAAACATGGGACGAAGCGGTGGACCCCACACAGGAAAGCAGAACGCTGGTTTCTAAGCTGCAAAAATTCTGTTTCAGTAGCAAACTCCCATTGACCTTTTGTTTTTTTGTAAAAACAAATTGCATCCCCTCTGGAAAACTTTGTATCTATGGGTTTACAGTCTCAGCTGAGGATTGTTGGAGGGCATTAGTGAACAGCAGCATCATGAAGACCAAGGAACAAGGCAGACAGGTGAGGGATGATGTTGTTGAGGAGTTCAAAGAAGGGTTAGGCTACAAAGCAACTTCCCAAGCTTCGAACATCTCACACAGCTCTGTTAAATCCATCATCCAAAAACGAAAAGCTGCGAACCCACCAACATGTGGCTGTCTATCTACACTTTCGGATCGGACAAAAAGGGAACGGAGAAGCAGCCAAACGCCCCATTATAACTGAGGAGGAGCTCGAGTGTTATGATCTGTTGAAAGTACAGCTATGAGCACTCCACAAATCTGGCCTTTATGGAATAAAAAGGAAGCAATAGCTGAAACAAAGCCACAAGTTTTTTATGACGTTTATACACGCCTTTTAGGAGACGCAGCAAACACCTTTTGGCCTTAATGTAAAAACTATGCGGTGGTATTAAAAAGCTCCAGGGATGCTACGACTTCTGCAAGGCACTGAGAGTTTGTAAAAACATGCCTTTATTTCATGTAGGGCAGCAACTAGTTTAACCATGAAATTCTGGAAGTTTCAGTAACCTTGACATAGTGAGATATGAATCATTTTTGAAAGAGCCAAGAGCAAAAGGCCTCTCGTGTGTGTTAGTACCTGTCAGGATGCTCCTTGACCACCTGGTAGACTTTGAGCATGAAGGTGTCGTTGCGAAACGCTTGGCTCACGCACTCCTTGTAAAGGCGAAACTCTGCTGCCGTGATGGCCTCGCCCTCTGGGATCTGCGACAGGTTGAACTTAAACTCCTTGTGGTGACGCCGCTGTGGAGAGAGCTCCCGGTCATACTCCACTGCAGGATCAAGACACACAGAAATATAGAAAAAAAAAAGTCAACAAAACTGTATCATACAACTAATATTCATCATCACTTTTTTTTTGTAGCTTCACTCACAGTCCAGACATATGAGTCTACAAATAAAGACCAAAGCCTATATTTACAAACAGGGATTTCCGTTTAAATATACAGCAGAGACTGACGAGCGGATATCCTTTTCGCAGACGCTGCTCTGAGGTCGACCACGGAAGTCTTTCGTGCATGTAAAATGTGATTTATACATGAACTCTAATAGGCTTTGAGGCTTTCACCGCCCCAAAAATAAAT
The DNA here is from genome assembly GCA_903067095.1 of Girardinus metallicus. Lineage (NCBI taxonomy): Eukaryota > Metazoa > Chordata > Actinopteri > Cyprinodontiformes > Poeciliidae > Girardinus > Girardinus metallicus. The sequence continues at coordinate 4,995 of CAEGAE010080407.1, read as the reverse complement.
CCCTGTTATCATCAGTTCGAAGTGATTTTTTTTCTCAGCACCGGCGAACTCGGAGACATCTTGCGACCACTTCTGACAATGTGTAGAGGACAAAAACTCTCTCTGCTGTGTTTCTAAGAGCAATATAGGCTATAATGATACCATACGCCAAGAGGAGTAGGTTCTTTTCACAGTTGGATGCCTTAATCCCACTTGAGACTGGAAGGTTTACACAGGAAGGAAGAAACCTGAGTAAAAACCTGGGCCTGCTGCATGCATTTCTTGTTTACAGGAGGAACTGGAAAAAGGTAAAACTTTCACAAAGTTATTCCCTCAGGACCAAAAACCCACATTAGCAGGCTTTTGACTGAAGAGTTTCTCATACGTCTCATCCCGCCAGAGACACCAACACGCTATCATCATCTCTAATCCAGCTTCCAATCAGTGCAGAGACATTCAGTAATCTGCGGTTTCACCACAACCGACTTTAACTGCAGACTCACTGAGAACCGTTCCACCAACTCAGCTTTTCACCCAATAAAACTGGTTTCGAGCGGTTTCCGGATCTCACCCAGGGTCATTGCTTTTACGCGACACGGTTTAGTCACCTTTCTCGGCGAGGCTGCGCGAAGAAATTACACCACTCCGAAGCCTGGCGGGCTTGGTTTTGTGCGACCGAGAGACTAAAAACAGTGGGAAACTACTTGCTTGGTCCTGCGTGAAACCAACATCATCTGTTTACCAGGAGCCGTAAAGCATCCTAATTAGATATGCTGAAGTTCATTTCTTCAATGGAGGTTTCTGTGGCAGATTCTGTTGGCCAGACTAAGCAAACTACCACAGCTGTAGGCAATACTTAGGCAACATTAAAGTGCCTCGCAAAAGTATTCACAACAACGGAGCTTTTCACATTTTCGTAAAGCGTGAATGTTAACGTATTTTACCAGGATTTTATGTGCACCCAGATCCAAAGTAGCACACAGGGATGCGTGATTTTATTGGCACATTTTATTAATAAAGATCTTAAAAGTATGACATGCAGTCACTTTGATATCTCTAAATAAACCCAGTTAATAGTGAAACATGCATGTAGTTATAACTCAGTTACGGCCCAAACATACAGCCAAAACTTCAGTGGAATACTAAAAATAATAATACATTTTTACAAACACCCTTTGCATCGTCACATCTCAAAGGGTTAATAGGACAATAATAATAATAGTAATAATAACAGACCAGAGTTTCGATCAATGCATTTCATGTCTTAGAATGAATCAATCAGAGTGAAGATCTAAAACAGAGAAGCTGTGGCAATATTTAAAAATGAATGTTTAGAGATCCTTTGAAAAGAAAAGTGGGCAAAAATGACTAAATGCGCAAAAGTTTGGATCTGGGTGTGGGGAGTAAATATCCCAAAAACACATGAAATTGAAACACAATTCAGATTTTTATTTGTGAAATATTTTAAAACTAATTTTCCAGAGTCATACGCTACTTCAAATGTCAAACTCGAGGCTTGGGCCAAAAATGATTTCTGTGACACCCTGGCGCTATTGTGTTGGCTAATCACACAAAATTCTACTACTTGTGGTAATAATGTTATTAAATACGAAGAAGTTCTGATATGCAAGCATCTAACAGTTGCAGGCCACCATGGACATGGACAGATATCTGACCCGATCACAGTTTTACAGCACATCACGCTTTGGATAAGTTTACAGCTGAAACCTCAGTTTAATTTGCGCTTTAGCCAAACGCTTTAAAGGTTTCTGGTCACTTTATGATGTGGAGACCCACCCTGTGTGAACCGGTGACACGTTCTGGGAACAGAGCGTGTCACACAAGATAAAACTGTGCAAATGTGAGAACACTGGAACCAGTCAGGCTCTCACAGAAGTGCCAGCCCCGCCTTGAACCCACACCCAGGAAGGCCAACGCTCCCCCCCTCTCCCCAGGCACTTCCAGCTCTCGTGAACTCGAGCGAGGAGCCGAAGACGTGTCAGTCAAAACGCTCATGAATAATGCATCTCTGCGTTGCTAAAAAACTCGGTCAAAACAAATTTTCATCACCGAAGCATCTCGGTTTACGGCTGCCTCTCTGTCTCTCTGCGGCGAAGGAAACCACCAGTTGAGAATGAGATGTTATTCGCATCAGCGTCACTGAGACTTCTATCAGATGTGACAGTGATCGTTTCATCATCTCCCTCCAAAAGCTGCCCACACACACACACACACACGCACACAGCAGCGACTGTGTGTGATAACAGCTCGGCTCTTGTGTTGACGGGTAGATCGATCCACTAAGCCTGTGTGTGGAGGCCTCAATCAGAGGTCATGCTACGCAAAATGACTTTACAAGACTCACTGTGCACCTCTGGGCTTGAACACAAACACACTGAAATTTTATACTGCACCATTTAACATTCTAGTGACTTTCTGGCTAGAAAACTTTTGATAAGCTAGATGGGGTTGTGAGAAGAGGGTTTTTTTCTCGCCATTCAAGCATATGTGATAACTGTTAGCTGGAAAAATAAAGAAAAACCCTGACGTAAATGTAAAAACAATAATAATTTTAAATATTAACAGCTTATTGACAAGAGCTGATTTAATGAGTTCTCAAAGAAAAAGTGCTGTGGTGCCACCACTGCTAGTCAGCTGGCTGAAAGGAGGAGACTACCTCTCTTCAAGCGCAAATTTGGATGATTGCAAATATTACTGGTTGCAAAAAACAAAACAAAAAAAAACCCAGACAGTCAAGATTGGGAAACTAAAAGAGGATCCCCCTTCACTCTTAGTAAGTTAACGCATCTTTTAAACCCAGAGCTAACAAACTTCAAGAAAGACATATATCATTTATAAGATATGACTTGGAAGAAATTTCACTTTGTATTTTAACGTCTTCAAATTGGGCCTCTGTCTCTTTAAAAACTCCTTTTTCGGAACCTCCGCCTTCAGGAAGTCATCACAGCATAGCTCCTCTATTAGCCCGTTAGCAACGTTTTTATCAGCGTTGCACTGAGTAGTAGCCCCTATAATGAGCTGAATGGCTGGGAAATTAAAGGATTTCTTAAACATGCATGAAAGAATCAAAGCACCATATTATAACATGGTGCAAAGCTCAAAGAAGTCAATTTCACATAATAATGCCCCTTTAAGTAGAAAGACTAATTAAAAGCAAATGAAATGTTAAAAAATGATCTACATCTGTCATTAACATAAAGTCTGTCTATAGTTGTGTCTCTCATTACTTGACAGATTTCTTTTGGTATTTTTCCCATAATGCCACACAAGGAACCAGTGTGTCTGAGATGTTGCCTTAAAACACAGTCAATGACGTCATACTTTAGGATTTCCCAAATTATTTAAAGGAATTGTAATTTTACCGCCAGAAGACATTTGAGTTTGTAGAAAGTGATAGAAAAACGTTTACGTTACTGTTTTACTATTGTACGTTAATGTCAGGTTTCAACTGTATTTGGGAAAGTTGAAACCGTAGAAAGTGTGTGGAAAAAAAACGACAAAAAGAGGGAGACTGAATACCACACTACAACACGTTGAACGATTAAGAACCAATCAGGGAAAAGCAAATGTTTGGACTTCAGTAAAAAAAAATAAATGAAACTGATTTCCCTCACGAAGACAAACAGAAGCCAAACACAAGGAAACTGAGTCTTTATGATCCTCTAATGAAGATGCTCTGAGAGTTGCTTCAAATTTCCTGAACAATTCAACAAATTTGCCGGCGGTTGCAGAGAAACAGTTTTGAGAGTCCATTTTCCCCTGGATGAAAAATGCGTCCGCAGATTTCATTAGGCTTTAATGAAATTCACAGGACGCGTTCCTTTAACGATTATTTTCCACCAAACCCAAACGAAGCCTCCAGGCACCTCGAGCTCACTAAACAACTCAGCGGCCCCGCTCATCAATCAGTCAATCATCTTTGTAAATTTCAGAAAGGGGAGTCGTTCTCGGCGGCCACACAATTAAAACTATAAAACACAGACGCAGGCCGAGTCTCCCATCTCACATTATATGGTGGTTTTTTGTTTTTTTTATCACTGCAGCCCTGTGTGAAGCAGCCTGGGAGCCGCAGCCTTCCTGGACAAGTAGCATTCCAGCTGCTCCTCCGCCTTCTCAGCTTGAATTTCGATTAAAATCCACCGAGGGTTCGCATTTAAAATCAAAAGGAAGTCTTCACACGGTGCGCGCGGGGAGCGTAACCTCTGCGCTAATCCACCGTGACGTGAGCTTTGAGACAGAGACACACAAAAGGGAGAAGGGATGTAGGTCTTTAGGACGATCCAGGCGGGAGTTCGCCGGAATAAACCGAACGCGTCACGAGCAGGGAAATTGTCCCCGTTCGTAAAAACACACGAATTACAGAGTTCGGTGACTCATTTAAATATTTTTTTTTTTTTTTTTTTGCCTTTCATTTTCAGCACCGCGAAGGCACAAAGTGGCAGTCAGACCCAACCATGAAGCCAGACAGCATCGGGGGAATTTTATGATTCAGCCCGGCATGGTGGGTGACATCATCGGCTACGAGAAGCAGCGCAGCGCAGCACACGGGAAGGGAAAAACAAGTGAAGTGAGGAAGGAAAGGAAAGCGGACCAAGACGACGGCTGCCCGATAAGAACGACAGAAAAAGGGACAAAACGCACAAAGTTCTGGGGAACGAGAGTGGTGCAGACTGAGTCACGGGACAGACCGGGAGGAAGGAGAGGAAAGAGTCGGTCTGGGCTGCAGTAGTAAAGAGGAGCGCAGCAGATAGCTGCTGACAGGAAGAGAGTGAGTTGGAGGATTTGCAGATTCCCCTGGACATTTTGACAGTAGCTGTTCTCTCGTTTCCACCTGCGCAACATCTGGCTCTGCTGTCTGCTTCTGCTGTAGGTATCATGACTAACCCCCCCCCCCCCCCCCCCCCCCCCCCCCCCCCCCCCCCCCCCCCCCCCCCCCACACCCCCACACACACACACACCCCCCCACCCGGCCATCCCCACCCCCTTCCGCCTTAA